>CAJUYH010010610.1:0-12025 GCA_910591685.1 Galerucella tenella
TGTGGGAACTTTGAAGCATAATAGTCTGCAGTTCATAAGTGAAATAATTTTCGTCACAAAATTATTGAAGTTATACTTCTTTAAGCGCGTTATGGAAAAATGATGAGAGTGAAATTTTACGATACGCGCGCAGCACGTAACGTATGCAGCAATGACCTCATAAATCACGTTGTTTACTGCACACACATGCATCGCCCGTATTTTATGTCCGCTACTTGTATTCACCAGGTATTTCTCATTTCCATATTACTTTGCTTGTGTTATTACTCACCTCACGACTTTTAGGTTAGCCATTGGAATGAGTTCCATACTCCCTTCTATACCGGATGATCTTTCTCTCTACTGGGCTGGATGGGTTGAATTGGTCTCTTCTTCGCTCCACACATTCATACTCGTAATAAGCACTTTCCATATTTTTAATACACTCAACATTCACGCTTTCTTCTTCTAGTTTTCTTCACTGTTTTACAGCTTAAATACGAGTTATTCCGGATGCCTTAATGTAGTGAGGGGTGGAAAATCCACCACATTACACATGATTAGAAAGTCTCGAAAAATGCACGTCAATATATACAGAATTATGTGAATGCGTGAATAACATAATTTCGAAAACCGCGTATAGATGAAATTAGGGCTGTACAAAAATCGGGAAGGGGAGGGAGTACTTTGCTAAAGGCTCCTACCCCGTTTTGAACAACGTCCTCTAGTATGCGAATTGAATAATGATTTATATATGTCGTAGTGAAATAGTCACACCCGTAATTCGATCAAATCTCTAGTGATTTGACTAAATTACGGAATATATAGTTCGATTTTTAATTGTAATTTGGTAAAATCTTTGAGGGTTTCCCGAAATTACGGATTTCGCAATTTTTCTGATACATACGAGTATATACATCTAGAACTTGGCGATTGCCCACTGCACGAACAGGTAATATGTTATCTATAAATTAAATTTGTACTTTTAACATATTTGAAAAATATACCAGATACCGTTCGCATATATTTGGTGTGAATCACTACTGCAAATTTGAAGGGAAAGACTCCAAACAACAGATTTTTCAATAATTTGTTACAAAAAACTAAAAGTATTTATTATATCGAATAAAATTACATTTTGATATCCATATTTAAATATATAGACACAATTTTTTCTATAATAAAAAAAACTAAAGAGCGGCGGTACAGGTGCTTAAACTTGGCTCTTTTATTTCGCGCTGTGGCATGTTCAGTCTTTTGCTGTCAACTTAGATCAACGAACGAAAAGTTTGTCATGGAAATAAGTTATTTATCTTTGTTATACCTTTGTTATACCTATTTTTAACGAAAAAAAATTTTAATTTGAACGCAAAACGATAAAAATTACACTTTGTTTTTTATAAACTTGACTGATGTATTATCTGATATGGTGGAAAAAAAATTTTCATTCATCGTGTGGATAATTCTAGAAATTGTTCATGTTGAACACTCAGATTCAGTCTAGAAACTGAACATGTTGACATCGTTAATACTGTGCATTACACACATGTAATTCCGAGTTCCAGTTTATTTTATCGGTTTACCTATTTCAATAAAGTATAACGTTATTTATTCCTTAGAGAACATTTTTTTCAAAAATCTCCGATAATATTAGGTCGACAACTTTGCCCCTGCCGTTTTCCGAAAGATGGCGATAGTAGTTAGTAGTAGTTGAGATAAATCAATCACAGATGTTGAACATTTTGTTTTGACATTTGTAAATGTAACCCTACGTTAATATAAGTTAATTTGTGCTTGCGACGTAACATTATTTTTAATTAAATATGTCCGAATTTAAACTGAATTCTCGTCATTTGCGGGAAGTATCACTTTTTTATTTTAACATAAAAAAATCTGCGGCTGAGGCTCTCCGGATTATCTTTAGTACTTATGGTAAGACTTTAGTGACAGAACGAGTCGGGAGTGGTGCCAACGTTTCAAGAACGGTGATTTTGCTGTCGAAGACCGGCATAGTGGTGAAAGGGAAAAAGTTTTTGAAGATGCAGAATTGGAGGCGATTCTTAGTGAAGACTCATGTCACAATCACAGGTGAGCGTTATCGAACACTATTGATGCGTCTGAGCCGCGCATTCAAAGATAAACGGCCGCAATACAGCGAGAGACACGATAAGGTCATTTTACAATATGACAATTCTATACCTCACGTTGCGAAAGTGGTTAAAAAATATCTTGAAACGTTAAAATGGGAAATTTTACCTCACCCGCCGTACTCTCTAGATGTTGCTCCGTCTGATTACCACTTATTTCGCTCAATGGCACATGGCCTGGCAGACCAGCACTTCAATTCTTATGAAGAAGTCAAAAATTGGATCGACACATGGATCTGATCAAAACAAGAGAAATTTTTTCGCCGCGAGATTCGGTTGCTGTCCGAAAGATGGGACAAACTAGTGGCCAGCAATACAGAATATTTTGAAACTTAATGTATCTAACCATTTTTTTATAATAAAGCCGCAAATTAAAAAAGAACGGCGCGCACAAAGTTGTAGACCTAATATATTTTGAAAATTGCAAAGATTAGAAGACTTTTTAGAGAGGTTAAGCAAAAAAGTTATGATATTCAAAAATAAAAATTGTTCAAGACTTCAAAGCCTAAATAACTTTGAAAAACGAAATATTTTCGGAAATGTTGCGAAGATTATGAGTAGGTGAAGAACCATAGGCCAGGACGTGTGTGTATAACGAAAACAATGATAAATGACCGACTATCTGTCAACATCATCCAATATCACATTTCCTTCCTTATTATAACATGATGAAAAATAGAGGAAATTCATCAATATTATGCTATAAACTACAATTTAGAAATTCATGGATTTTTAGAGTAACATAGACTTTAGTAACACTAATAATGATAACGGTAGTTTGCGTTGTGGGACTAATAAAAACTAAAAACGTTCGGAATTTATCTACATTCTGCGATATTATTTGAATGAATTTAGAAAATCATTCAAATAATTCACGTTGTGTTATAGTGGCAAGTCATAATTATACATAATCATATCAGATATCTCATCAAGTGAATATCTCAGTCTACCCGTAGTATAGACCTATATGTGGCGGCTGGCCAAATGTATAAACGAATACAACCAAGTAAATCATAACCACAGTTGGCTCACTCACAACCTTAACCTCACGACACCAGTACCATTCTGCAAGTCATATTTGTGACATGTAGTGTCATGTTTAGTCTGTAATGCTGTATAACATATGATTTATGGAACAAATATGGGAATAATTTAATTCAGAGAGATTCCGAGCCTGAAAAGGTAGAAGGATTGCTGTCTCTCACTGCTATGGGCAGCTGGGGCAATTGCGATGGAAGGTCGGTTACTGGTTGATGAAACGAGGGTTTATTTTGAACATCAATATTTATTTACTTCAAATTAATAGACAATTATACGATTATAGTGATTTTCACTTAAGGTTTGAACATTCTTCATGGGCAACTCAGAGAGTGCAGCGAGCTCCGGGCCCTCAACTCAGCTCTGAACTGATTCAAGTGTTGTTCTTTTAGCATGAACTAGTATATATTGTGACGTGGAAAATCATCAGGTTGTTCTCGGCTATGTTACACAGTTACGCAATCGTAATGACACGCCTATATTTTGCGGAATTCCAAGTTTTGCCGCCAAGTGTAAAAAATGGATGCTACGCGTGAATGTATGTGTTATTTTATGTTGATGGGCTAACGCCGTACTCGCGCTAATGGAAGCAATGACTAAGCCATAAACGAAGAGACGGGACGAGCCGCTATATTGAAGGGATTTCCGCGGCAACTTGTGAGACAGCGCGGGAAGCAAATAGACACACACGTGTGCGACATGGAATACGAACGATGCGATCAAAACATAGAACAAAAGAGAATGTGGAACCATAAGGTTAAATTGTAAACATGTTTGCGAATATATGAGTATCTGTAGAAATTTGAATCCGGAAGAAGCATCCGCGAGATATAGTATATGTGGGGGTATGTGGCGCGAAGCGCGGATGACCAAAATTGAGTGACTTCTCGGGTAAGATACTAATTGCCTGAATGAATAATCAACGATCCAATGAGCGGTGATTTTGTGTCTCGTTGTAGAAGTCAGTGAGCGAAGTTGACATGCTGTCCACCGAATCATCATGTTTACTGGGTAATGAAAAGTGCATCGTTTCTAGATTTATATTTTATTCTTACTGGTTGAGATTCATAAACTCAAGGTGGCAGCAGTTGATGGCCCAAGTTGGGTCGCCAAAGGTCAGCGCTAATTGACCTGAGGATCAGTGAAGTAGGGTTAGCGCACAACTTGTTGCACCCCATACTAAAGCGTAACTATTATTCACGCCACTAATAACCTAATCAGAGCTGTACAGTTCACCTGCCGCCAGTATTAATAGGCGCATTAATATCTCAATTATGCGCGACTAATCACGTCCATTTAGGACAACTAAAAGAATCTTATCACCATCACTCATACCGACGCTATCTTGAGATCTATTATTCATCAGACACAGATCGCCCGTCTCAAAGTGTGCACGTACTATTCATACCGTCTCTCGCTTTCCAGTGTTTACTCAGATTTCGTCTCAACGTTAGCAATTGTGATAAAGTGACCAGTTCACTGGATTCATTATTCCTCAATTCATTCGTTTTAATAACACCTCTGTTAATTACAAGAAATTCAGTGTTCAATTCATACTTTACTGTATCGATGACTTGGTGGTCTATGGCATCGGGAGTACTGTTACTATGCTTTTCACATTCAATTCCAATTCAAATTACGCCTTGCCTCATTCATATTATTACATTCAATTCTGTTATTTATTTCAATTTTCATTTATACAATTGAGCTACCACATTTATGCTTGCGCTCTCTCAAAACAGTTGTAAATTTTAACTCACGCACATTCAACTCAAGGTTCATATTAAAAAGTTTAAAGATTCGTTATTGTTTTGTGTTTCTGAGTCTAAACATCGATGCAATGGAGAATCATCTGACAAACATCCATAAATTGGCTTTAAACCTTTTAAAACTTGATCTGCCAGAGGTGGATTCTCGTCGTGAAAGTTATCAAGAGTTCCTTCAGCTGCTAGTTTCTGCTCGTTGCACCAACAGGATGGTAGCTTTTAACTTTGCTGCCGATGCACTGATTAAAGAAGTATCCTTTTCAACAGTATGTTGATTGCCTCTAAATCTTCGTTTTTTTTTATCTATCGGGACGATAAGAATTTCCTGTGTTAGTTTTCCTATCTATTTTGCATACACAAATAAGAAATTCAGTTACGATTAAAAATTTTTCGCAGTAAATTTCTGTCTTGTTTTAACATTTACACAGCTCAAAGGCTCAAATGACACTAACTCAAACTAAATGGAACTTAAATAAAGATTTCAGTATAATACGTCACAATCACCTTCAGATCTTCGATTTCGTATACGTGAATTATAATGAACAATATTACAGAGGAGTATTCATGTTCAGGTAGTCGGTGTCTCTGAACCGTCCATTGTTACGAAATATGAAAAAACAAATTTATTAATTTTTTCAACTTTCTACACTAGAATACTTCCTTAAAGTTACAGTGATCATCGACTTCGAAAATATGGTTTTTCGTAAAAGGCTTATAATTTTTTAAGTTCGATTTGCATGCAGATAAAAATTTTTTTTAGAAATTTACACTGAATCGTCTATTCCAGGACCATATAATAACCCTTCCTTCGCTTCTGTAGCTGCATCAGCAGTGATTGAATTTGTTTTTGGCGAGTGATACTCACTCTGACCTTTTAATTTTCTTGCTGACTTACTCGCTCCGCCATTGTTAGTCTCCGCAGTTTTTGGATTGAAAGACTGTTTTTTTTTCTTGCTTCGTGACTTATACGCTGCACGATTATTCATCACTTCTCTAGTCACTTTTCTATCGATGTTGCACTCACAAAATTTCCCAATAGTTCGAATAAATATGTATGCACAGCTCAACATTCCACAACGAACTACTTTTAAAGTAGTAACTATTCAATAACACATTTATTTTAGGTTGTATTTTGGATGATATATATTGTTACGTCTGCACTTCGATTCCTCCTCTACCCTACCCATCTTCCTCTCGTTTAATTCACACGCGTTCCAAAGTATCTAATTAATTCATAAACTTTAGTTCATACAATTATTTTTGTTATAACTATTTAATATCACCGCGCCTAGCGACATCGAAGCCGGTGAGAGCGACTTCGCCGATACGATTCGCGGAACAATCATTTACGAAGTCAGCGTTTATCGTGTGAATAAAATGTATCCATTACATTGAATAAACGTTGACTTCTTCTTCTTTTTTTTTCTTCTTAGCTCTCTTCCTTCTCCTTTTGGAGAAGGCAGTTGAGTCAAACCCGCCATGAAGAGCAGTTCAATCCGCCTCCTAGAGCAGTTTAGATCGTCACTCGAAATTTGTAATGATTTCGAGTGACGAAATGTTTTATTTTCTATCGTTGGTCAAATCGTTCTCACGTGTTTCGATACTTCGCTCCTATTGTCTCAATAATTGTTTAAAGTGTTCAAATCGATAAATTGTAATTCGAAATAATAGTCGCCTAACTAAAAAAGTGCTGAGTGAAATGACAATGGTCCAATCGAAATTTTGAGTGAATTATACGGTGATTTGTTTGTTATAAACAGTAAATAATTTAATAATAAATAATAATAAATATTAATAGAATATATGTGAACTCGTCAAAGTGATTTCACGAAACCACGTTCCCGTCAACCCAAAATTCCCCAACCTTTTCCAACTACGCATAGTAGAGGCAACCAAGATCCCCAACTACCTACTTATACGATCAAGAGTGCTATTTACGCCGCCTTCGTCCAAACGCTCGTTCGGCATAAGTGCTAACTTTGGAAAACACAAAATACAAGAAAAGTAATAAAATTAACTAACTGTTATTATTTGAAATTAACGGAAGCTTTTCCGATTCAATTGTGTTATTTACACGTGCGACGTAACAATATATATATATAAATACATCAATATACACATAGTCGTACATGTTATTATAGTGTAATACTTTTTTACTTTTACCATGGAAATGGATAACATTTAGCTTTTAGTTTAGCAGAGAATGCTTGAAAAATTTATGTGCATCCTTCAAGGTTAACTGTAATGAATATGGATAGCATAAATATTGACACGATGGACTGACCGAAAAATTTGAAATTCGTCCGTGCTTCTTTTGGGTAATATAAGTTCTAAAATTTATTTACAGCATTTAGTTGTAACTATCAATTATTTTCTAAAATGGACGCCTTAATATGAATATATTCGTTTATGAAATATAATTCCCACCATTTCGGTTCATTCGACTACCGTAGCGAATATTTTTGGGTAAGTATCTTTACTTGGAAAAGTTTTCCAATTCTTGTTGATCAATGCGTTTTTCATCACGAAAAAATAGTAATCAGAATGCATAATATCAATTATAACTTTTGTAAAATTATAAAATAATACTCCAAAAATAATACTTCCGGAGAATTCTCGACGAAAACGTCAAGATAAACATTTTTAACTTGAATTCGACTCGATGTTGAATGTATTATATGCAGTATTTTGAAATATGGCCATCCATATACAGTGGGTCTACGAATGTACTCTTGTGAGTATAATAATTATTAAAGTATTCCATTGATAACACAATTAAGCCATACTTATATTAAAAATATTATATCTTGTGGAAAGTAGGTCGTTTTATTATAATGTGGTACAAAATATTTCAAGAAAAATCGTTAAATGGTTAAACAATTATTATGATCACATAATAAAAAATTGTGAAAATGTATGAACGGCTGTATGTTCTGTAGACATATGTGTTTGCAAACATTATTATATTTTCGCATTGCATGGATTGTCAGCATAATAGCAAACTGAGAAATACTAATTTCCATTTGTGCGTTTTTTCAGGTGCGGGTCACCAGAATTGCGTGAGTGGCACCTTTTCCAGCAGCGCTATTAGTGGATCGACAAGACAGCGCCTTTTGGAGCTATCTCATGGGTTGGGTGCCCTGAGACACTACAATGATTTGGCTAATCATGTTCTATCTCTCAATCAACAGGGAGCTGTTGTTACGAAGCTGTTAGGTAAGTCTCAATTAGCCCTGATAAATTTCCATTTCAAGAAATTGATACAGCACAGGTAATTCGATTACGATGCAATATAATGGTTCTTCCATTGAGACTATGTACCGTATTGAGTGAAAGATTCTCATTCTCCGAATGACAAAATTACGATTAAGAAAGCTAACGAAGTACCGATAATTAGCATGCGATTATTTAAATTTCAAAATTCTGCCTATTCATAATTTTTGAAAAATTTTATTCAAAATGTTTTTTTTTCATAGCCTTTAATATCCTCTTTGAAACAAATTCCAGTTCAGTACTGCAACCATACTAGTTTTCGAGAGATTCAAATAACAAACTTGAAAAATGATAGAATTCAATTTTCCATAAATTTAGAAAAAAAATTTTTCAATTTTTTTCTTTTGGCCGAACTGCGTTTTATGATAGAAGAAAACTTCTGACAAAAGTTCAACCAATCTGAAAGGGGTCGATGAAGAGAATGACCCATATTTGAACTTTTTTATCAGCATGACGACCTCTACCTTTTTTTAATAATCCTAGACAATATGGAGTTATCCCGAATTAATTATTATTGTGATTGGATGTCTCGAAAAAACTCGATCAACATGAGTATACAAAAACTATAATAGAATTGATTTACATGATTCTCTCTTGTGTGATAAATTTTTATTTTTATGTTTGTTCTGACTCACCATCTACGTTGTTATAAATAATATCGAGCTACGAATGGCCAGATCAGGATTCGAATTAATTCAAATTCGGTCCGATTGTTATCTTATGACGTATAGCGGTTGCAGTATGTCATAACACATATTGAATAGCAAACCGCATGAAAAAATAGTAATTCATTTGAAACTTTATTAAATGCCTTCTACCATAATTGAATAATACATATATATTGTTACGTCCTAGCTGTTTTGCGCGGTTCACTTCAGAGACGTTGACGCGAAAGGACTTTAACCGCAAATGTAAAGTTAATTTAATATAGATATTCAGCGTCCGAGCAGAAAGAGGGATCGTTGCTCGTCACTGCTGAGGTACTTGAGATAGGATATGAAGTGATTGGCTCATTGAAAAAATATAATATATGACGACAAGAATATTTGTTCAACAGTATTGATCGTTAGATGTTTCACAATATTCAAATATTTGATTGACTTATGCACTCAAGATTACATTACTGTTGCGCGCACTCTACAACCATGTTAGGAGACCGAATTGTGGGGTAGTTTCTCAAATTCTGGAATTAGCTTCTTGATAATCGAATAATCATTTTTCGGACAGTCGTTATTTGAATCGCAATTGGGTCGATTGAAATTCTCGTATTCTGCTTTCTTGTTGATGAAGACAAAATATGTCAACATTCCACATTGAATAGTATTTATTTATAGATATTTTCATTGCTAACTTATTTCAAACGATCACATTCCAATTTTGAAGGTATTTTCCATTCACGTTGGTCTCTGAAATAATAGAGTTTGAACAAAGCAATGTTTATAACGATAGGGCGAAAGGCAGGTAGGTCGGGCGAGGATTTAACAACATATATAAATGTTATATAAAAAAAATTATAAAATTAAACCTTAACTCTTACAAAATGGTACATTACACAAAATGTTCAATTCATGACATAATCAATATTCGTTCTGATTTAACCGTATTTCTTGACGTGTAATGACTGTTTTCGGGATAGTAATATATATATATTTAGCTAATGTAGAGTTATTGGGGATAATGTAGAATGCCCGCTAAATACAAATCAACCAATATTTATTAACATTAACAATTATTAAATATGATTACAACAATTGCACTGAGCACGCGTGTACAGTGAAACGCATATCTCGTATTTTTCCGTGGAGCCTATACGTGTAGGTGTAACGTTGTGGGTGGTCAGCAGTAGAGTGAGAGTGAGTGTTTCCGAGTTATTCGGCTCGTGGCGCTAGAGTTTCTTGTCGCGTCTGACGCCGCTCGTGGACTTCCTCCTTAAGCTGATTGCCTTGCTGAGTGTCGACAAATGTTACCGACAACGGGTCCGCCACATATTTATTGTAATGTGGTGGATTTTCCACCCATCACTAGATAAAACCATCCGGAATAGCTCTTATGGTATGCTGAAAAAACAGTGGAAAAATTAAACCAACAAAGAGTGAACGTGAATGCATATTGAGATGGTAGAAATGAACGTTACGAATGGATGAGTGTTTGTGAAAAAATGAGCAATGTCGTCATCTAGCCAAGCAGAGTCGAGGATCATTCAGAATAGAAGAAACCATGGAACCTATTCCAATGGCTCACCTGGAAGTCGTGAGATAAAGAACGGCAACAACAGAACAATACGGAAATAAGAAATACCTGGCGATTAAAAGCAGTCAAGATAGTACACGAATGAGGCAAGAGGTGCACAAGAAACAACAGGATTTGTGAGTTTATCTCAGGGAAAGCACGGCCTGAAAATGTATCCGAATAATACAAGCAAGGGATCGACGTCAGGTAAATCTGGAGGAGATCGATGATGACGTCGATAGCTTCGGGCACCCTCGAGTACTGGCGTACCGCTGCACATCTAGTGGCCGCCGAATGACACAGGGTAAAAACAAGAAGACCAATCCGGATTGAGGTAAAAATTACAACTGAATAAATTCAGGAGAAGTGGCCTATGACAATGAATTACATGTAAAAGGAAAATACATGATGCCGGAGGAATGGGGGAAATGCTGTTGCTGAGGGAAAAAGGATGCGGCGACGAGGTGCATGAGACTTCACTTTCGTGGACAGCGTGGAACAACGAGGACGGTGATCGTGTATTGTGTATGTGGTATAGGTTGGATAGTGGCGTGGGTGCATGGCGCAAAGGAGCGAAATAGCATGGTTTCTTGGAAGGCCGAAGATGCAAGTCCGGACCGAGCGAAGTTACCTTGGAGTCTTGTGTAGAGGTCGTGCACTATTTCGTCACGGTTGCCTCACGGTTGTCTCGACGAGACTAATCCTGCACGTGGGTTGCCATATGCGCATGGGCGCCCATCGAGAACACGTTGTATTTTTCCGGATCAGGGATGAAGAAGTGCGGTAGTGTGTGACTGAAGTTTCAGCGAGTATGAGAAAAACGTGTATTTTGGTGAACGAACAATGTGTATGAGAGAGATGTATGTATTCGCAGTGAGAGCGAAAGAGAGTAAGATAAATGAGTAACATTGTAAACGGATGATTTGGTGTGAGTGGAAATGATGTAAGAGCACAGAGCGATACAGTATGAAAATAGTGTGCGGAAGAGTATGAAAACAAGTTGTTCGATCAATTGATGATTATATTTTGGCATTGTCGTGGACCCATCATTCGTCATAACCTAAAAGTAAATTAAAGTAATGTACTAGAGGAATTTCGCGGTAGTAGTATTTTCCGGACCTTCAGTCCATAGTATCTTACATTTTTATAGATCATCTATATTTTTTTTCCGTATCACTGATTTAATTAATAAATAATGTTTTCATGTAAATTTACCTACAATTATTGCAGCAATTATATTAAATAGATTTCCCTGGGATCTTTAAGCTTTTTTATAGGTATCAGGGTGGCATCCCTTCAGTGCAGAAAATGGACATCGTTGCAGTGTAGCAACTGTAGCGGCGTGAAAGCCATGGGACTGGTAACTAGCGCCGTTACAATATATAATATGACGGAAATTACAGCGTGTTTCGTACAATAATCGTTAGGTCTAGTTCCCAATGGGCTGAAACACAAAAAACAACAATCTCGTTCGTACTATGGAACTGCGGCTCGCAATCATATGTAAATTTTTGCAGATTATAAAAAAAATATATATTTTCAACTATATTTACATATGTACTTATGTGGAATCTTAAATTCAGAGAGTATCAT
>CAJUYH010010611.1:0-12024 GCA_910591685.1 Galerucella tenella
GTTAAAATCGCGAAAATGGTCCCAAAGCCCCATAGCCTATTTACTAGTGCTCCTGCACATTGTTATGGAGCAGTAAGACGTTACCTGGATGAAGAATATCGAGGTAGGTGGATCGGCCGGCGAGGTCCTATAGAATGGCTACCTCGGTCACCAGATCTGACACCATTAGATTTTTTTCTATGGGGGTACTTGGAATCCCAGGTTTATATTACGGCACCAGATAGCATTGGCGTTTTGAAAGAAAGAATTATTGAAGAATACAATGCAATTTCAGCTGACACATTCGAACGAGTACGACAAGAGTTTACTAATAGGATGTATTACTGTCAGGAAGTAGACGGAGCACATTTCGAACACTTGCTATAAGAATCCATTGTTATTTGATTAATTAAATTAAAAAAAATAATTTGAATAATTTTGGTATTTATTTAATTTATCCGTCAAAATTAGTTTAAACCCAAACAAAATTAATATGGCTTTGTAGCCAATGTTAATGCCTTTCAAACGAGATATCACTTGCTATAAGGTCCTATTTAAAATTATTGGCCAGAGTGGCACTGTGACGTCATCTATTACTATTACGTCACCTGTTACCATTCGTAGAGGAGTTTACAACACTTTATTGTCACCCTCCAAATTTTATTAATGTAAGTGTAGCCGTTCAAAAGATACGAAGGGGGGAGGGGACTTTTGAATAGCACTGTATAAACTCTGTTCCAGTTGTTCGTTGCTCGCCGTATTTTCCAAGCTGCTGGTGATTCGATATTAACAGCATAGATAAAACAACAGTTGTTCCCAAGCTGACCAATTTATCATCCATGGACTCGGGACATACCTCGTGCTCATTAAGCGTTCCACTCAGTTCCACTAGCACTGCAGTGCTGTTCGATGCCCGAACGCATGTATATGATATCAATGTTTTATTGTCGAGCAGCGGGAATCACGAACAAGAGAGTTTTCAAATCCAGGTTAATACTAACCAGATGCAAACGTTTTAGAGAAAATGATAAAAGCAATAAGCAATTCTCGTTATTGTATTGTCAACAATACTTCAATGTCAGTAGATGCTCCTCCTGCAGATAATACAGTTTTAAACAATAGCTTTTTCTTACATTTTTATTCATAATATATAGCATATGATTCAAGTTTTGTGAGTAATAGGTTTTGCTCATTTTCATTCATATGGTCATGAATATTCTCCATGCATAGGTTAAAAAACTTAAGTATTTAGAGTTCCGATTGAATCTGTATAATAGAGCAGTTTGTCCTTTCACATACTTCTTATTAAGAAATATGATTCGTCTTCCAAATATTCAAACCAAAAGATACTTCCCCTGGACGCAGAAAATGGATTTCCACTCTCTAATTTTACCGAGTTTGTTGTCACTTATAGTTAATTTTATTTAATGTTCTTTTTCTGTATTGTGTTCTTTATGCATTGGCAATATCATTTGGAAACATCACATTAATTCTCCAGTTAACTACGCTATTTTTAGCTTGTTAAATATTATACACGCAAATTCATGTTCTATTTTCAATTAACGTATATCAGAAAACCCAGTACATAAAAAGAAAATATAATTTCGAAAAAATATGTTATTCATCATTTATTTTTGTATATCTCTCAAAATTTAAAATACTGTAAGTGGGTAGTTTCCCATTCATTTTTTCCAATCCTTTTGTGAGCTTTTTTTGTAAAAACAAAAATATTTACAACCAAGAATTCGAAATAGAAATAAACATTAAGGTAGAAGAAATCGGTTGGTGTAGCCACTGCAACATTTTCGAAAAGATTACATCAATAGGTTTGTTCCAACTAAGCGAAATGATGCGTACATGAACGTTACGATCAAGCGCATAACAAAATTTCTGTTCCAACAAGTTCCGACAATTCCACGGACTAATAAAAATGCGTTCCAACAAAAACTGGACACGTTCATGAACGTCTCGGCGAACGATCATTTTCATCAGAGATCTGGATGTAGAACCGTTCGTCCAAACTGTTGATGTTTTAGGGCGAGTTGTATCAAACAGTATCAAACACCTAAACTCGGTTTAATGATGACTGATGTTTAGACTGATGTTATTGTTGATAATAAATACATCAATCAGCCACAGTCTAAGCATCAGTTATCATTAAACCGAGTTGAAGTGTTTGATACAACTCGCCCTAAAGGTTATGTAATGGTAAATAAACATAAATCATACATAAATTAAACGTGAACTTATAGGGTTGTGATAAAGTTCCTGAAAGTGGTAACAGTTTAAAAATGAATCGTGGAATCGTCGTATGATGTTCATGGATTAATTCACGTACAGGTTCTCGAACGTTTGATTCGTACATAAATAAGTTCACTAACGTTCACGTACTAATCAACTAATCAGAAAGTGGTTGTTGGAACAAACCTAATTATTCTCAACTCACTGTACAATTTATTGGGTAATTTTTGTTTTATAATTTGACTATGCCACTGAATTCGTAGTAGTAATAAATTTCACAAAAAAACAATGATGTTACAATTTCAATTTTAGAAACAAAGTATTTGATTATAATTTTTATTTCGTTTATAGACATTATTTAAAATCTGACAACACCGCCGATACAAAGTAGAACGCCAGTGAACTTGTACAGTGAAAATCCGAAGTCATTAGCTGAGCGGTTTGTGGTGGAAGCGATTTTTTAATAAAAATCTGACTACGCCATTGGATTTGTAAATTCTATTGCCTTAAAATCATTAGTAGGTGTATATTCGTTGTTTTCACTTCATCACCTTCCTATAAAATATGAAGTAATTTTGGTTTAAATGCTTTCATTCTGTTTCGCTCCATATATTCTCGAATATTATCTCTGCGTAAGTTTAAATCCAAACTTGAGAATCTTAAGCGGGAGTCACACTAGGCTAATTGCCAGTTGCAGTTGATCAGCGGATGACATTATCGGCTTCAGTTGCTACAGGGCAGTATTGTCACCGCTGACTAGGGTCGTCCATTAATTACGTGAGGTGTTCTAGAGGGGGGGAAGGGGTAAAGCTAGATCTTTCCAAATCTCACTAAGGGGGAGGGGGGTCTTGGCAAATATCACGTAATTATTTTTCTCGCAGAAAACGGTGTTAAGATGCGTTTTAAAAAAAATACGTTAATATTCACAAATACAAGTCTTTGCTAGTCTTTGATAAAAGTAGGTAATAGAACAAGTTTTTTTTCTCTCAATAATCCAACACGTTTACACAGTCCAAATAAAGGTTTTAAAGAATCTCGCGTGAGATTAAGGGAGGGGGAAGGTAGTTGAGGAAAATCTCACGATATCTCACCAAGGGGGAGAGGGGTCGAAAAATTCTCAAAAGCGCCTCACGTAATTAATGGACGCCCTCCTACTCACGAGCTGTTCATTTCATCTTTGGCTTTGTATAGAGCATTAAACATGTAATTTTTCATCAGTTACACAAAATTCAATTATATTTAATGATCAAATTATCAAATGTCACAAAAACAGCCAATTTCAAAGTAATTATCCCTAGTCAGGTAGTTATAAACACGCCCAATAATCACAGTTCAAAAGCAGTATACTTTTGTCTAACACTGTACATCAAATTATATTTACAGTAGTAGTGTTTTCCATATCTTATCTACATAACATTACCCTTTATATTTATCTAGAATCTAGATGATAAATAATTTAGAATATTTAGCCATGTTACTGATATAATAAAATTGTATGTGGAACTTATTAAGGGGCATCTACCAAATTCGACCTTGCACAATTATGCTTTGTATATTTTTTTGTTTCCCTACGTCCTCACGTTTAAGTTCACATAACGAAAATTTTATTAGAAATATGAAAGCTCCGCAACATGTAGGTAGCCAAGCGGTCCAAGCGGATTTTGGTTCACGTGCTACTCTATAAGCTTCGTCAGTACTGAACTGGGAGACCGCCGAGACCGGCGAGCGTTGTATCAACAATGGAAAGGCACGCGACTACCGAAGCAGAGAGACAATGTCAGTCATAGGAGGATAGAAAAGCGAGAGATGGATTTTTATCCGATATTTTAGTGGAAGCAACCGAATTTCAATAAGGAATTGTACGGTCATAAGTAATTTGAGGATTCTGAGATTTTTATATAGTATTCATAAAGCTTCAAATTGGACTTCTTATCAATTAGTTTTTCCATTTAATCCATATTTAATTCTTTACAAGGGATCAAACTTTGCTTAATATGTGTAATTACCTCATGATTCGTACTTTTTTCAACAAAATTTGGTTAGCATTTCAAACTTTTTATTCGATGAGAACTTTAAGTTCAACATTAATCTACATGATATATTTTTTTCCTAATTTTCAATATATCCATTACCTCAAAATTCTTTGCCAAAAATATTTCGATATTTTGTCAAATCGCTGCCGATAGAGAAAAATAGCGTCAATTTGCATAACTGTTTCATTCTTCTATACAAACGTTTGAAAAAGATTTTGTAAAGTGTTACCAATCAATAATAATTTAAAGTCACAGGTTTTAAATACAATTGGAATCAAATTTTTAATTAGATTCAAATAGACCGTGATTCACTTATAGTTTATGTTAATTCATGTATTTTTTCTTCAAATCTACGCATTAGGTATATTGAGTTTTACGCAATTGATCAAAAATTTCGATGCTATAAAATTAGGCATATTAAATATACATGGCGCCGGCGAATGAATATGTGGAGGATAAGCAAATACTTTTCAGTTTTATATAAAAGCAACTAGGTAAAGGTGAAGGAATAGGAATAAAAAGAAATTGCAACAATAAGTAGAAAGATCTGATTGAAATCTGAAAATGTTTGAGTGAAGATCAAGCAGTTTTTATTTTCTAACTATAATACTTACGAGCAAACTAAACAATGCTATAGAACTGTTCAAATACAAACAGTGTTGCCAGAGGTGGTAGAAATGTTCTACACAGGGTTAAGTCCAGCTTCGTGTTATTCTGGTACATTTTTTGATAAAATCTTTTGCATAAGAAATAATAATATTTATGTATCTGATTTTGAATACGAAGATTGAAAATGCTGCTCATTCGTAATTTGCTGTCCAAATTCCCCAACCAAGCTTAACTTAGTGGCTTGCAGAAAAAAGAGAATACTCAGCTATTTGTTTTTGCCTTTGTTTGTGTTGTTAGATCATACCGTTTTGCTATATCTCTCCTTTAGTTTTTAGAGAGAACATTCCCAGATCGATGGATCGAAAGAAGGGAACAGTGAAATGACCCGCTAGCTCACCGGATCTTCACCCAGTAGACAGTAGACCTGACAATAGTGTGTTCCTTAACTAAAAAGTTGCCGACTTCTTATGTAATCCTTTGTGGTTCCTGCAAAGGCTCCTTTAGAGCGTTCTAGCTAGCTGGTCTACCATTTCATTCCCTGCAATCCCCTCATGTGCCGACACCCATATTAGAGACTCTTTGTTGTCAGAATGTTAAGGGATTCTTTACAGTTTTTTACCAGTCTTACCTCACCTAGTCTTACGTATGAACATCTACTCCATTCAATCAAAATTTGAACAATTAATTTTGAGAAGTTTGGAAAATATATTATTTGAAAATTCACCAAGGTACTATTACCACCTTAATGATCATTTAATGTTTAGTTTGGAAACATTGTTAATGAATTTAGGTATTATTTTATCATTTATTTATAAATAATCAGCTTATGATTTCAGAGAAAAGCAAATAATTAGATACGATTGAGTCACCTGCATTTAATCGCTCCATTAATACTGCTAATAAAATTGGTTTACCTACAATATACAGGCCGTTTCACGACGAGCTTACAGTATCTATATATTGTAGACTATTCATACGATTTCTATAAAAAGGTGGAGAACAAGTAAAGGAAAATATTTTGACATACATGTCCGAAAAGTTAAGAATATACAGGGTGTTACATTTAAAGTTGGCGTTCACTTTCGGTACTTATAACCGGAAGTGAAATGGATATCAAAATATTTTCCATAAATTTCCAATACTTGTTCTCCATTTATGCCAATTTTTTTGAAATCGTGTTAGTAGTCGTAAGTTCGTCATGAAGCACCCTTTAAAAAATAAATATTTCAATGTCCAAAACAAACAGTGTGCGCTCAAATATGAAGTTGAGAGGAACAAATAGCCACACTCACAATCTCAGAACCGAAGGCTTTTTAAAAATATAAAAATTTTGCAATAAATTAACTGAAAGCAATATAAGATAAACAGTAGAAGTTGGCAACTTCACAATGTGTGGACGTTACTATGCAATTTTTAATAATAAATCATAAAAATAAAAACTCATTAAGTGAGATATTACTTAGGGAAGCCAATAAAATATTGACCCAGATGTTATGACTCAAAGTAACAGCACATTTTGTAGATATTTAAAGATATACTTGAAAATGAATTGAATCGTAATTATGTGAAATGTAAACTGTTACTAAATATATTTCAAAATTACTACCTTATAATATTATACTAAACTACAAATTTTTTTGACACTTTGCGCAGTGTGCAAATCATTACCGGACATCCGTATTATTGTATTTAAAAACCGATATATAATTTATTAAAGAAACTTGTTACTTAATATTAATATTGATAAAATTGATATTTAGAAACAATCGAATAGTTCTAGTTTTTTTATTGAAGCACTCCGAATATCTAAAAAAAAAATGTTTAAGTCATCCGTAGAAAAATATTAAAATTATTAATACTCCAGAAATGAAACATTTTTAAACTTTGTTATGTAAACTTTTTTATGGGAACATTTTGCAGTTACCATACTACACAGATTAAATTCAATTTGGACATACTATATAATAAAAAAGAAAATAAACAAATAAAACTGACTTACCAATTAGCAGAGCTGGTTCCTTATGATCGTCCACAAGAGACGATAGCACTAGAAGTAACGGGTGACCAACGGTAATCCTTTCCTTGTCACTTGTAGAATCATCATAAATAATCACTTCTCTAAATGATCTCTTCTTCAACACTTCTTTTCCTTCTCTAGTAGTGGCTAAATCAGCTAAAGTAGCTTTACCTTGCTGTAACCGTCTTCTATTAAATCTGTCCGAACAGTTGACGTTTATAGCTCCCGAGATATGGTTCATGTTATAACTGATAAAGGGTCTGCAATCCAACAGGATGTAGGACTTAGGACCAGACTTACGATCTTCCATTTTAGACTTAAGCGCATCATCATCCATGTACTTAACATTGTTAAGAACCCACGTCCGTTGCAGATGTGCGGACTCCGCGCACGGACTCGTAGGTAGACTTACGCTAGAGGCCTCCAGTTTGAAGCGTTTCGGCGGACTCGGGGGTAGATGGGACGACGGAGTCTGAGGCCCTGGCTCGCTAAAACTCCGATTGAGAGGCAGCTTCAAACCGTCTCTCGGCCGGCTACTTTCGAGACAGACTGACATGACGCCGCGGGCTAACGTCACAGTCTAAATCTGGAAGAGCTGAGAAAAAAATTACAATGTATTACCTATGTATATATACGACGGCATATAGTGGGATACATTTTGGCAAATTGCGGACAAGGATTTTTTTAAGTATGTTTGGGACGCTTGAAGAAACTTTATTTTTCAATAAAAAACCATTCATTAAAATTAGTAAAACATCAGTGGCGTAACATTTCAGGAGAATACTTAATACAGTATAGGTATAACAAACCTGTCAATTCCTGAAAACTTAGAAATAGGCATGATGACAGTCAGTAAGAATGGGATTACAAAGATTCTAAAGCATTTACCTATTTTTACATTACAATTGTGATATTTATTTTAGTGAAAATATAAATAGAAAATATGACAATCCGCCATCTTACCTAAAACCGATCACAATCGTTTGACGTCAACCTTTTGAATATCGTTCGAACTTTTATCGTGTTTCCTGGATTTGCCGAACCCACTAGTGTTCCAACCAGCGGTAGGGGGTTTTTTCGAGCCCAACATTCATAGATTCGGGAGACGGCATATCTACATTTATCATTGGTTTAACACCTGCGAGCTGTGATATGCTACTCACCCTATACCTCATTTAAAAACCAGGAGGAGTGATTTGAATTTAAGTTGGCAATTCTGTAGACCTCTGATTGGTCAGATTCAGCCCAGATTCACACAACACTTTTAAATATTGACATCAGCTGATAGTTTTCATTTTTGATAGTTCTGACAGATAAATAAATAAATATTGGATGAAAAACAAAAAATATTCTGAAGCAGTGGGTACATTATTACTTTACACTTTTTTAAAAGTACCTAGTAAAGTCGGCTTAGCGAGTATTAAGGGAATACTGAAGTAGAGGAACATTATATTGTGGAATACCAGGAATTTTGAAAAATTGTGATCAGTGAATAAAAAATGTCGTTCGAAGAACAATACTGTTTTTTGTGCTGGACCAAATTTTGCAAGCTTCAAAGAAACGTTCAGATTTTCTTGAAACAAATTAAATTTATCTGTGTCACCTTTTGACGTGTCAAATGTAGGTACTATTTATTTGTTATATATGTCGTAGGCATAATGTAAATTTAGGCTTTTTATAAATTGCCTAGGCATTTTACAAAAAACCGGCAAAACGCGAGCATAAAATGCATTTTTCGTTATGCCGACACCAATTCAGGCAAATTGATAAAATGCCGGCAAAACAAGAACAGAATAATGTATATCTTGTTATGACTGATTATTCTTAGGCATTTTATAATTGGCCAAAAATGGAGCCGTCAAAACGTGAATAGATATAAAATAAGTCGACTTTTTTAGATTGAATAGTACATTAGGTCTACACCGAATCGTGACTGATATGCAACTGCCTCTCAGAGAGTAATTAGTCGATCAGGAATTTCATCTTCAAAGCCTACTGAGGTTTCTTGAATATCATTTCTGGAAAATAAAGTTTTAAGAATTCCTTTAGAAGTACCTACTTTGTAGAGGCTATTTTTCAGGTCAATCACCTTTGCAATTAAATTATTGGAATCGAGAGGTCCTCGATCTACCTTGTGAACTGTTGAATAAACATATGATCCTATTGCAATCGACTTAAATTTTTTGTTGGATGCCTCAGTCATCCTTTCAGCTGTTTTTTTTTCTGACCAGAGTAAGATTGTTGTCTCTCAATTTCAATTTTATTGTGAGTTGCACAAAGTGAACAAATCCTTGTATCTAGTTTTGAAGATGGTCCGGAGCTTAAAATTGCACAATTTGAATGCATTGTGGCATTACATATCTCACAAGTGAATTTATATTTTTCTGTAATTTTTTCATTACAAGCACAACAACATACAATACTATCACTTAAAGTCTCTGTCGCATTTTCTTCCATATTGTAGAGTTGAATGCTACTCTTTAAGTCCGAATCAAGATTATCTTCTGGTATTTCCCGGTTAGTGTTGTTGGTTCGTGAAGCATTCATTATATCTTCAAGTTCGTCTTCTGTTCGAAGTTCCTTAATTACAGAATCTGGCAAGTTTGTCGATTTTAATCCAAGTTTCGGATCAGCTCCAAACAATGCACGGTGCAATTCCTAATGTCTGTCCCTAAACTCTTGTAGACCTAATGTACTATTCAATCTAAAAAAGTCGACTTATTTTATATCTATTCACGTTTTGACGGCTCCGTTTTTGGCCAATTATAAAATGCCTAAGAATAATCAGTCATAACAAGATATACATTATTCTGTTCTTGTTTTGCCGGCATTTTATCAATTTGCCTGAATTGGTGTCGGCATAACGAAACATGCATTTTATGCTCGCGTTTTGCCGGTTTTTTGTAAAATGCCTAGGCAATTTATAAAAAGCCTAAATTTACATTATGCCTACGACATATACATATTTGGGAAGAAATCGTAAAAGTTCATCGGAAGAACATGCCATGGAAGATATAAAACAATATAGAAAAGAATGGGTTTGGTAGAAAATACATTATTAGTTTTTGAAGTTAAAAAGAAGGAAGAAGGTATCTCAGAAGTATTTGAAAAGTGGTTTATTACACTTAATCCGGCAACATAAAGATAACTGTTGGAAATATTTAAATTAATACTGCATATTGCTCTACAATGCTATTAATTTTGTAGTATTGTTATTGCCAGAACATATTATCAATAGTCATATTCTTTTCAATTTAATTGTGATAAATATAATTAAAGTAACTTGACTATCTGTAATTCTCTACCATATGACCATAATTTGTTTGTTGTCGATGTGAATCTGAATCTTCTTATGTTTGAATAAGAAACGAAACAGGAAAAAGTCTTACATTTTGTTTAATGCGTAGGTACATCTGAAAAATATACTGCAGATCAGAGGAGAAATCAACTTATGACTAATGTCTTTGCTATCAAGGCATATTTAATATATTTGGAACACGACTGTTGACAACGTTTTCGGAACACACCCTTTAGTAACTAATCTGGTAACTTTTAGTGGTGTGAGTAAAGGCCGATCCCCAATCAATTTAGTGGCGAAGTGGCACTTCGGCATGCGTGCTGGGACAATGACGTTTAAACGTAATCATCCTCAATTCAATTTCGTGCTGACATGCGCGCCGATTTGGAAGTGCAAGCTTGCAAGCTGTAAGCTTTTTCGGTGCGTGCCGAATTGTGTCATGCGCATTTAATCATGGAAAATAATTTAGGTACCCTAACCCTATTTTATTCTATTATGTTTGTAAACAAACATACATTATTTTCTAATATCGTAATTATATTAATTTGTTGTCTTTGGTAAGTAGTAACTACTTTTATTTACAAGAATAATCACAGGTTGATCTTTTTAATTACCTCGTTACCTTAAAATAACAATGAAAATGCGCATGTGCGATAACATTCAGGCAGATTGAATTGACAGGATTGAGGATGGGTATCCGTTTTGCAGCACGCGTGCTGAAGTGCTACTTCGCTATTTTGTTCAGGTGATCCTTTGTGGGAAAGTCTCCCGTAAGAAGCCCCGTTATGGTGCGTATTAATTTGGGAGCACCTATTTTAAAAAGTGATAGATGATTGAAAATTGAAGCTTTTATTAAAACAGAAAATCAATCTCATAAAAGTAAATTTTACCTCTTCAGCTAAATTATTCACAATTATTAAGGAATCTATTTCTATTGCCACATCCCGATGAATACTTATATTGCGGCAGTATGCTAATAAAAAATTATTGTACCTTTATTGTATTTTCTAAGGGGAGGGTTTGAACCCCCAAACCCCCCCCCCCTTATATACGTCCCTGAGTCTAATATCTGTGTGTGGCTGTTTGCTGATTAGGGTGAGTTTTCTCAGTGAGTAATTGTAATTAAGTTTTATCCATTAGCATTTGTTTCATGTCACAATCAAGTAATTTCTCTGATTAAATTGAATATTATTATCAATTAATATTTTATAGTCAATTTTATCAACTCTGATATAGACAACCTAATTTTCAAAGTTGAGTTGTATAGTTTGATTAAAATTTATTTGAGAAAGTAACTCAATTTAAATTGAATTCGTTCCAAAATTATAGGATTTGTGTTAAATAAGTTGAAGCACGCGTACGTATTCCTATGATTAGGTATATGCCGGAAGATGCAGTTGGATAAACGTTCCTAATAGATCCGTATAAACAGCATCCGTAATCTATGATCTGTCACATATAGGCTCTATAGAACAATGGGTTCGTTTACTAAAATTTTAAAATCATTTTTAACTGTCGTAAAACAAAGTACTAAGGATAAAAATATGATTCTGAAAATTTCATGTCAATAGAATATGTCGTTCTCCTAATATAACCAATTAAACAAGCATACCGTAGTGGGGCGAAGACTATGACTGTGACGTCACCGCTTATGAAAGTTAATGTGCAAAAACATTACGCTTCTGACTGTAACGTGCCTCGCATAGAATTTATTTATTTTGAATTACTCGCAAAATTTTGTGTGAATAAAATAAAATGTGTGGACCTAATTTTGAAAAAGCAGACTCATTAAAAATCTTCCAGAAGTGGACTTGCTAATGATTATGGAGCTTTTTAATCAAAAACAC
>CAJUYH010010612.1:0-12022 GCA_910591685.1 Galerucella tenella
TTTTTTTATCGGATAAGCCATGGTCCTATCAGATATTTAGCAGGTAGCAAAAAACTTTCGACTTTATAACCCAAGGTTAATTCATTAATTATTCATGCAGCTGGTAACCAATCAGTTTATATTTGGTCCGAAATAATTGCAGAAGTTGAGGCATATTGAAATCAAAGGAAAAATTCGGCAAGGGAAACAAATACGGGCTTGTTGATAACATATTAAACATACGTACGCCAATGTTTTAGCGAGCAACGATGGAATGCCTCTATAGAATCTATATGCATACCGTTCGCTTAATTGAGAGTTATCTTTTATCAATTGAGCGAAGCGGGTTTGCTCAGTTTTATTTTTATTTCAATATTTTACCTCAACTAAATCCTTCGTTTGAATGTCTCTAGTAGAATGTACGTGAATCCAAAAAGTTGTGAAATTTCATAATTAGTCACCTGTCCACATTCATAGTGCTCAGCTTTGCTTAGTCACCGACATTGAACATTGGTAATTTTTATATGGTTCGTATCGTAACATTTAAACTAAAGTTGTGATTGGTTTAATTAGTAGAGGATTTTACATGACCGTTATCAACTTTGATCTGAATATATTTTGTAGTGTGAGCCAAACATTTTTTTTCCCTAGTTACCATGAAAATATTGTCTGAGATGACGAAAACAAAAATTTTTTGTTTGGCCCACCCTAATATTTTATTGTATTCTTTCGCCTCTACTCTTATTTCAAAAACAGTTATTGTCACTCAATTATAATAGACATATACCACTACATACTCACTTGAATTGCTGCGTTTATATATGTTACCATGAAAGACCGAAATCTGGTGAATGTCAACATTCTCAAAGTTGCTTGACGTATGTCCGATATATTGTTGAAATTTCATTATTTCTAACTTACACCGGCGATTGTCGACATTCAGGATGCACTATGGTGTATGTTAAAGAGATTTTTTTTTAAATAAAAACGAAAAAAATCCATAGGTCTTTATTCATTAAAATAATATGGGAAAAGGACTTTGTTGAACTCAAAACAAACAGTAGAACCTAAACATATAAAATATAAAAAATAAGAACAATATCTTATTTATTGCAACAACTTAAACTACCGTGGCACTTCGAATTGCACAAAAGTTCCTTGCTTTTACAGCTGCATTTAGTCGTGGAACACTTCCTTTTGCAGTAACAACGTGTATAGCCTTGCCCTCGACATTTTGAATTGGCACAAGCTGCTTCTCTTAGCGACATTTCTTTTGTTGAAACTTCGTCCATGGAAAGTAACTTTTCTTTACAAAATACGAAGTGATTACGGGTGAAAAGCTGCTTCAAGGTACCATTTTTGTTAGCTGATCTAAGTCTGAATCCTCTATTCCAACAACAACACATTTCGATGGTCTGTACGACCACGGTCGAACATCAGGGACTTGAATTCTTACGGTATCACCAATTTGGGCAGGAGGAAACTTTTTTTGAGATTCGCAACATTTTTGTTGCTTGAAGTAGAAGATTCTCTTTTGCAACTACTCTTTTTAAAGAAATTAGCTCGTGCTGTTCAGTCAGTGCTTGAGATGAAGACGTGCCAGGTTGCGGATCAGTTCCAATGATATTTTCATTATCCATGTCTGTTTCAACATATGCTTCTAGCTGTTCTTCGGGCTCAATGTTTGAAATTTGCCCGCGAGGGAGTGATGACGATGTTATAACCCCTTTTTGGTTTGACGCCAAACAGGGCTTCATAAGGACTCTGGCGTATTCCTTCGTGATAAGTTGTGTTTTTGGCGAATTGGACAAACGGCAAACCTTCTGACCACTTGTTTGAATCATTGTCTTGCATCCAAGCAGTTAACATAATTTGTATGTCCTGATTGGCTCTTTCAACTGAGCCTTGTGTTTGACTGTGACGAGGCTTTCCGTGCACTATTTTAACATCTTTCCACATAGCGCATAGTTCAGATATGACTCGATTACTGAACTCTCTGCCATCATCCGAATGCAATATAGCGGGAGCACCAAATGTTAAAAAATTTGGAGAAGGTGATATGCTACTTCTTCCGATCTCTTGCTTTTTAAAGGTCGTAACTGGACAAATTTGGTTAAATGATCTTGATATACCATTATAAACTTGTAATCGCCATTCTGGAGTACTTTTCTTGTGAAAAATGAAAACAATTGTGTTCTCGTTTACTTCCAATTAAGGCATGTAACTTTTCAAAAAACTCATCACGATTCACTGTAGTAGCTATTGAATACAAATTATAATTTCTAATAAGAAAAATAAATTAGGTTAGGGAACTCTGTTAAACGTTGCGTTTGACTGACGAAGACAAAGCTAACTAAAACAAGGGGCTGGAACCGTCAAAAAACTTGTCGACCTGCCGAGATCCACCGGATTCACCGGACCTCATTTGTGTTTGTCGACATATACCGGTGAAAGTCCGAATGTATAATAGAATTAAGAAATGTTCAGACTTTCACCAAGGCATTTGACATTTGTCGACATCCACCGGCGAATGTTGACATTCACTACTTTCGGTCTTTCACGGTAACATATATATCAGTTTAAACCTGAAAATTTATCTCCTTCGGCCGTTACAAGTGAACGTGTAACTCAGGGAAACGTATCACTTTTATTACTAAATCCCTTTCTCAAAACCGCTGATAGTGCGAGTGCTTTGTCAGTTTTAAGGAAGTTAAAACTGCACACGGCATTAATTCTTCTTCACGTTCTGTCACTGGCAGCTTCCTACTTCTAAGGACCGGAGGACATAATTCACCGTGTAGCATTGTTATTCGTTATACAGCGCGATCCTACATTTGGGAGATAAAAGTGTAGGTATATTTTAGTTGTTATCCTTTTTTTAAGAATAAAGTAAGATTTAATGTCTATTTTCATATTCTTCCCAGTCGTAGAAAAACGTTGATCCTAACACATGCAGGAAGTGTATATTTTCCTTACTGGAATGCATATCGTGTATAGTACCGTCGATATACATATTGTACCCGTGTATAAAATAATATTGTTGCCAATTCTACTGCCATTCTAAGTTTTGCTTGCTTTGCTGTCGTTCACCATGAATAATTCACCGACATAGTTGATGCAAATGCAAAATTATGTAATCGAGTCACTTAAGTTCTCCTAAACAGTGGTCTATGAAAATACCGGAACTGAAATTGTGAATTAATTTCTATACTTGAAATAATAAACTCACCGGATTGAATAACTCAAAATGGAGATTATGGTCGACATTCAAGGTATGTTTGTAATTTTTCAAACCTATACTATATTTTAAAAGGAAGTGGTTTGCTATTTCGTTGTTTTTTTACAATAATGCTGTGCAATTCGCAAGAGGTTTCTTCTTCCATTCTACCGAATCTACATTCTTCTTCCTCTACTATTTTGATATTTTTCAGGTACCCATTTATGCGACAATGTCCCGTTAGAACTCTTGGCGCAGTTTTACTTTGACTTACGCATTCATTTTATCGCAACACCTAGAAGAATCTTTGATTGTCTAAGCCCTACTATATCTTTCCAATGGTCAGATCCCTTCTTTTCTTCGGCTTCACCTATTTCTTCCAATGATACATTGGAGCTTATTCTGCAAAAGGGATCCGGTCCCCAAAAGGGTGTTTCAGTCTTCCTTTTTGCTAGTTCATCTGTTTCCTTCTATTCCAGTATATCCTGGAGTCCACAGTCCACTATTATTCTCGCCTAGTTCACTGAGTTTGCCAAGGCATTTCCAAACCATTTTGAAGCTGATTACAAGAGAGCTCAATGCTTTAATGGTTGCTTGACTCTCCGACATTATGATAATCCTTTGTCTTTTATATCCTTTGTCAATATTGAACTGAATACATTTTCTTATATCTGATTTCTGCTAGAAAGTGTGTCTGGTGTCTGGTACGTGCCACTTCTATCCCAGCTCTTTCTATTGTTATTAAGCCGTGTCTGTGTAATATTGAATGGCATTCTTCCCAAGTCTATTAATGGTATTTGGATCCAATTTCTTTTTGTTGGCTTAATTCCGTAGGAAATTTCTGTGGAAAGTTAGACTTTTTCATCATACCATCTTGCGGTATGATTTCTAAGAAGTAGGGGGGTTCCCCCTCTACATTAGTCTATATCTTGTATGTTTCTGCATCACTTTCCACCACCATATGTAGTGGTGTGAGGTTGAGAATCACTTCCATGGCTGCCGTTGGGCATGTTCTCATTGCTCCTGTATATCATATACATGTTAGTCTTTGAATTTTGGAGAGGTTTTCTCTCATCGTAAATAGGAAAAGACCTAATAGGATCAATGTCATCTTGTTTTCTACTTGTTTTATTTGTGATCTTCAGAAATCAATGATGGGTTTGTTCGTAGAAAGAATTTCCAATCGATTGGAAATTTCTCAAGCTCTGACATTCCATTTTTGATTCGTTGTAAATCGATTGGCAATTTTTGCTGTACGAACGGGCGGAACATTTTGACATCACGAAAGTGATGTCTTTGATAAAAATGAACTAAAAGTTCTTCATCACTTAAAGAAGAGCTTGAATTATTGTCATACATCTGAAAAAATGAAGAATAAGTAAATAATTTTGTAATGTGCGTGTCATTCTTTGGCAATCCTAATAAGAAGCCGGAGATTTTTCTTAAATGTCCGGTATTACAACATACAAATTATTTTACTTGTTTTATTTTAGAAGGAACTGACTGGTTTGCTTTTTCCGTGTTTTTTTTCACAATAGAAAAATAGTAAAAATATGTCACTTTCTACAGCATCACAATACGCATGCTCAAACTAAAAATTTGATCCTGGGGGCCTATTCTCGAATGTCGAATGACATTTGTCGTATTCGACATATGTCGATAGAAATTGTCGCACAACATTCGCATCTGGCATTCTCAAATGGGTTCGACATCTAAGTCGCATGAGATAAATTTTGTCGAATAACATGAACTGGCAACACCAAAGTTTCGATATTATATCCTGTTCCATGCCACTTCTCATGTAAAGATGTAAAATCATGAAATGACAGTAGTAGTTATGATCTGTGATGACAGTAATGATTTGGTTATTTGTTAGAAGTTAGAAACGAACATTAATAAATTCAATGCAAGAAAAATAAAATGAGCCTCTTTTATCTGGAAAATCTTCCTCAAATTTTAGCTTTCAAATTGCAAGGAGTAAGTGGCAGAATATTGCCTCCATTCTAAATTCTGCTTCTTTTGACATGTATAACGTTAACCTATAAATTTCGCAAGTAATGAAATTCTCGCATTCGACATAAATTGTCGACTGCCTTTGACCATTCTACAATTTGTCTATCAAAAATTTGCGAAGGCGACATTTGAGAATAAGAATATTCAGATTTTATTCGACAAAAAGGATTTCTCGCATGCGACAAAATATGTCACGGTTTGAGAATAGGGTCCCTGCTCAGCAAGTTATTCTGATAGTTTGCAACTGATCCGAAACCGCAAATTTCTTTCTACGAACAGAGGATTTTTAAATCACCAACTGTCAAATTGTTTCTACGAACGCTTTAGTTTAATGCGCATACATCTAACGTTTTCTGATAGTTTCTGACTGTTCTACGAACAAACCTAATGTCTTAGCTTCACTCCACATCCATTTCTATGGATTTAGTTCAAAGAAGGACGGAAGTATTAAGATGTGAACATGGACGCGGTATTGGTCACTGCATTTTGCAGCAATGCACTCGATAAATAAATATATTAAGATCGAATAAAATTGAATCCACATAAAATATAATAATTCTTCTAGTATGCCGTTGATTCGAGAAACTAAAAGACATTAATTATTCCGTTTCTCCTTGTCATTTGCAGTTTCCAACTACGACTCTACACAATAATTCACAGCTTACTTACTTATACGTAAGTCTCGTAACAAAATCTACGACGAGAGATGCATTTCTACCTCGGAAAACAAAGTCATTATCAACTTACAGCAGACAATCATAAGTTATTCGAAATTATACGCGCCAGTTACTAACAAGGATTTGTGCGAGCCTGGCGCCGCCCCCAGATATACGGTATATATTAGAGTTAACGGAGAGTTGCAAATTTTGGCCTAAACAGAGAGAGAGAGAGAGAGAGAGAGATAGAGACGCTGTTCTCGGTGCACTAACTTTCGGTCTACAACTTATGGATCAGTTGACCTGAGTGTCATTGCAATTAATGAAAATATTTAACAGTTCGGAACGGGAGGAATGTTGATGTTGATACATTTTCATTTAAATTCTTGCTCTAAATTTCACCCTTTCAATTACCAATGTCTCCAAACTCAGAACGGATATAGTCCAAGAGCTAGTGACATTTCTTAGTGATTATTTTTTGAGGAGATTTTATTGGGGGCCTAAATATAATATCATAAATTTTTTTATCACTATTATCATCAGTATTTAGAAGGTTGAAATGTAATAATTATGCCCTATCTTCTTTTTTTTATTATAATGACATATTAATGGCAACAGTTTCAATTTGTATCTGTATCTGTAAAGTAGGGAGGGTGAGTGTAGGCTAACAGCACTTAGGACACTTGTGACCCATTGTACATCCTCCCGAGGAGTTGTCCCCCTAGGTCACTGTCCATCCTGTCCTTCCCAGGAAGGTGGACAGGTCACTAGGAGACAGGTTCAAATTACTATTGTATATTATGGAAAAATGGCAACACCGTTCTCCAACATATTCTTTCAATTTATACTATCTGCAACAACATCTGAGATGTCAGTGAATGGGCTCATTTACATATTTTTATTTATTTTACCATTAGGAAGAGCATATCATTTTGAGGCTCTGTGCAAAAAAATTAGACGTCAGCGAGACTCCTAAGTCGCCTAAAAAAATTATAAACATCAAACAGCGCTCCTCTCCAAATTTCAGGCGTGACGTCATCGCATATGAAATCTCTCCAGAGAGCGGATACCGCGCCGATCGGTTTTCGCTTAGATGACTACTTAGCTAGTAACAGTATTTTGCTTGCTTATATGCTTATTTTTATACGTTTTAGCAAACTCTAAACAGTGTTGTGTTTGTGAAATAAGAACGTTTAGAAATAATTTAAACTATTCAACACAATGTAACAGAACCAGAGTAAAAAAAAACTATAAATATTGTGGTTCCATGTTCCAGAATGTAAAAGTACTACGATTAAAACATCTAAAAACATTTATTTCTATTAATAAGGATGCAAAAAAAACGGAAGCAATGGCAGAATAGTATAAAAATACTCAAAGCATTCACTGATAAGTCAACATACTTTGTTTGCGTATTTTTAGGATTTCATTTTTCTTCAATCAGAATCGTTATAAATCACCTTCTAAAATACGTTGTGAATCCTTATTGAAAGGGTTATTGAAAACCACACGCTTGTTTTAATCTAATTTTTTTTTAATACATGGATAATATTGTTCTTATAGCTTGTGGTGTTATGAATGTCCAAAATTATTTAATAGAATAATGTCAGTTCTTCACAAATTCAATTTTATTAAATACTTCCCCAAAAAAACAGGTAATCTTTTTCAGTACATCATCAACAAAACTGGCGTATATTATATGTTTCAAAAGAAATTATTTGATTTGATTCAAAGTCCGGATGAGCTCTAACAAATATCGCTTTTTACCAGTGAGGTGCATGTGCATTTGAATCTGATGTAAACATTTGGAACTAATATTACCTGCTTCATCAAAATAAGTTTTTCTTGTTCTTTCCAACATTGGTGATTTAATTTCCACTACACATTCATCATAAATGGCATTTGGAGAAGCTCCTTCAATTGGTCAGTCTGTAGTTAAAAAATTGCAATTTTCTACTGATTAACCTATAGCGTTATCTCCGTAAGTTTTCCACCAGACCAGAAATAAAATAAAACATTTGGAATCATCATTTGAGAGAGCATGTATTTATGAAAATATTGACATTTTTAATCATTCTTGCCGGAAAACAGCCAAAAACGATGTGTCACATAGTATAAAATTATAATTTAATAAACTCGTGTTTTGATTGAAAAACTCCATAATAATTAGCAAGCCACTTCTGGAAGATTTAATGCTTTTTCAAAATTAGGTCCACACATTTTATTTTATTCACACAAAATTTCAAAATTCAAAGTAAATAAATTCTACGCGAGGCACGTTACAGTCGGAAGCGTAATGTTTGTGCACATTAACTTTCATATGCGGTGACGTCATGGTCATAGTCTTCGCCCCGCTACGGTATGCTTGTTTGATTGGTTGTATTAGGAGAACGACAGAATCATATTTTTATCCTTAGTACTTTGTTTTACAACAGTTAAAAATGATTTTCAGTAAACGAGCCCATTGTCCTACGTGAATAGTGTTATTGCTTAGCGAGCGTGAGAAAAAAACGTGCTGAAGAGTTTATAGAAAAATAGAGTTTTTCCACTACTAGCTGTGAAGTTGACAATTATTGCTTCTAGCCTGTGTGCAAAATAAAATGCGGGGCCAAAAAAACAACTTTTATTTACTCATTATATACACATGTTGTATCATTGAATTAACTATAAAAATAAAATCACAGAGAATTCAAAATTAACGTGTCTGTAGGGTAAGTGAAGGCCTTAATGTGAAATAATGATAAGCCACATGAGGTGAATTGTTGGGAAAACGAATTTAAAGTTTTAAAAAAATATTAAAAATCAATCGGAGATTTTTGGTTAACAAAAGCCGCGTCCACCAATCGACTACTGTAAAACTGCGTCCACATTATGTCGGGCGGCATCCACACTGGATCGACATTGTCGATCGACTCCATTCGACATAATGTGGACGCGACTTAATGTTATATACTTTGTTACGACTAGTACTGGTATTCAAATTCTGCTATTCCTCGGAATAAAAAAAATTAGGCTTGTTACATTATTGTTTCAAAACAAAACTTAAAACCACTTTGGTTAAAATTACGAAAAAATTAGGTTAAAAGGGACTTCCATCACTCAACTATTTCGAATTCGTCAGCGCCTTCAGTTCCAGGGTTTTCATTAAATGAGCATTGCAAGGAAGAAAAAAATTCATGATGAACAGGAGGCACATGAGGTAGTAATAATTTGACACTATCTAGTTTCTTTTTTAATTTTTTTTATTGGTTCCACGTATTTTGGGCGCAATTCAGGAAGCAATGTCTGGGTGGGAAGTCATTTTTTAGTGATAGACTGTTTTGTAGTTGTCATTGACGGAATATTTCACGTAAATTACTTCACTATTATCAGGTTTAAAATGAAAGGAAAATGCACTACAGAAATTAAGGTTTCCGTTGTCTTTCGTACGCAGATTTTTTTTGATGTTAGTTAGGATGGGTTGGAAATTCAGAAAATAACTTTGATTCATAATAGTCAAGTTAAAGGGCTGTTTTATATTCGATTCTCTTATAACTTGGTGCCAATCACTTGGGGAGTAGATAAGTGGGGCATACTTTTTGTGGCGCTTTTTGATGACAGCAAAATCTCTGTCTACATTCTCTTGTCTCCACCTGCTTTTGGTAGTTCGTTCGGGGGAATTAGGTTTATTTTTTTTTGTCGTAGTTGGGCCCTCACTATCTTCACTCGCCATATCATTTACATCAGACTCCTAGAATATAAATGCAATAGTATAACAAGCTACTAATTTTTTACATTGGAATGCTCAAGTGCAAAACTGTGACAAGCCACATTATTTGAAAAAAAGCTCACCTGCTGATTATTAGGTTGACTTTCATTGTCACTAGGACTATAATCCTTATCGAAATCACTGTCATCTACGGGTGATTCAACATCATCACTAAAACTGCTCATTTCTTAACTTTATAGCAAAACACTACAGCACGAACTTATTGGTGTCCGCAATTTTCTGTGGCTTGTCACTATTCAACACAAATAGTCTCTGAAAAGTAGAGAGTTGCAACAACATGATTTCTGGATTGTGGTGGCATTTATTGACAAATAGCTAAGCCCTCTGTCAAGTGGCTTGTTATATTATTGCATTATTCTATTACATAGTAAAATAGATTTTGAAAAATGTGTGACTTGTTATTGTTTCACATTACTACTACTACTAAATGTACAGGCGAGCCTTGTCCAAGGTTCCGACACTGAGGCCACTGGCGGGCCCATTGTGCCAATCCTGCTACCTAGTCATCCATGAAGCCGAGCCCTTCAATAAAGGCCACAACCCTTTTCAGTGGATGCCTGCTTGTGTCTCCAGGAGCCATGACAGTGACTCCGAAGATTCGCCTGCGTAATACAGCCCAGTGTGGACTAAGAGAACATGAACTACGTTCACATGAACTACGTTTCATCAGTCATGCCGCAACCCCTACATAGGGAACTTTCCTCTACTCCTAGATTGTAGAGGTGCTTCCTCATACAGCAGTGCCCTGTTAGGAGTCCTGCTATCTTCCTTAGCCTACTCCTTGGTAGTTCAGTGGCTGCCCTGGCGTGTCCATCAGTCCATCCCTTCAGTAGAAGTTTGGATTGTCTAGGACCCTGCAGAGCATTCCAATGAGCGAGGTGCTGATTCCTCAGCCACTTCTTCGTCTCCTTGCGTATTCTTTGGAGCTGCCGCCCAGCCAGCCAGCCAGCCAGCCAGTGCATCCGCCATATCGTTGCCTTCAAAACCAGAGTGGGCTGGAATCCATTCTAGCCGCACCACGTTCCGCCTTGCAAGATTAGCAAGTAGTTCTCGACATTCTTTAGCAAGTCCTGAGTTGCTGGTATACCCACTCAGGGCTTTAATTGCTGCCTGACTATCGGAGTATATGGTTATGCGTCGATCCACATAACCTCTGTCTAGGTTTATCTGCGCACATTCCAAGATAGCATATATCTCGGCCTGGTATGCAGATACACCCTCACCCAATGGTACACAAAACTGTGTTCTTGGGTTCCTGGAGTAAATTCCAGCCCCTGCTTTATCACCGGAGCATGAGCCATATGTGTACCAGACGGTCCCATTAAGCTGTGTATTCCTCTCTTTTTCCCAGGACTCTATCCCGTATCATGGCCCTGTATGGGGTAGCGAAGTAGTACTTACGCAGGCATTCATCAGCCGCTCGAGCCAGAACTGGAATATCTTCCAGGAGCCGGAGCTTCTTGACGTGCCTGCACTCTTCCCCTCTTCGCACGTATCCCAGGTCTTCCATTATTCCCTTATCGTGAAAAAGTCACGCTAGCGCGGGGCCGGCCTAACCGCGGGGCCGTGTGCAGTGCACACTTTGCTTCCCTATATATCCGGCTCTGCCCAGGAGATTGTCTTTAATATATTTGCTGCTTGAAATTATCTATCAAGATAAAATTTATGGATAAAAATGTCATTAGTTTGAAATTCGCGCTCAAACAAAAATGACTGATGACATAACGAGTACGTTCATGATATGACAGTGAAAATGACAGTGTACTTGTCAACCAGACGACGGGGTAGACGCTTCTCGTGGAAAAACCTTGCACCTTATTCCACTCGGTCAATAATAATATTCGTCACCACCCTGGTGTATAATTAGTATAAACTAATTGTTTCCAGTTACAACTTTTAAAATCATGTAAAATTTGTTTTAGTAATGGATAGTAATAGTAGTAATAGTAGTAGTAATAGTAATATGATAATCTAATCCCGAAAACGGAGGTTATAAAAACTTGAGAAATTATATCAGGTCGTTGGGTTTCAATTTTTTTTAAATTCAATTTCTAGTTTTCTTTTGAAGTTTAATTACCTTAACTTTTTAATTTTTTTTACCTAAAACTAATTTCGCCCAATTCTCGCCATTTTCATTGAAAAAACTTCTTATTTTAATACAATGTTCATCCTCATTTACTTTATAGGTCAAGTTAATTACTTTATTTTTTGCAAAAAGTTTCTAAATTGGTGAACTAATTCAGGTAAAACATTTCAACACCTTAATCCAGTCGGGGAGAATCGAACATGGTTTTTGAGCTGAAAAATTTGGATGTAAAAGTTGTTGAATAGTAAAAGATGTGATTTGAAAGATCTATTGTGTTTTGTGAAACGGGACATCAAGTCTTT
>CAJUYH010010613.1:0-12019 GCA_910591685.1 Galerucella tenella
TACATAATTGCATATTGTTTCATGTAAATTTCAAGAAGTATGTAATTGGTAGATCGCACAGGGTTTCGTCAGTAAACAGTAGATCTTGGGTCTAATCAAGTTGGCCACCCCTGGTATATTGTGACACTAGGGCCGAAAATGAGCTGAATAATTAGTTAAGGGCTGCTAAAGCGTTTCCTGCATATGTGATACACAATTGTTATTCGCCTACCAAATAAACCAAAAAAATAGAAAAATGTAACAAAAAACTTTGACATACACTGACGTTTAATTGAAAAATTGATGTGCAACGTCAAAGTAATCAAGTGAATAATTTCAAAAATCGAGGCGTTATGCATTTTCCGACTTTGGGATGCTAAACAATTCGCCCTATTTTTGTTGTTCATCTGATTGGTTCCGGCGAAAAAAATTATAGAATGTTAATTTCAATATTTTTGGAAAACTGGTATTACATTCGTAAGTTTAAAAAATTTTTTGTCGTATAAGTAGCAATTTTGGGCAAAAATTTTTAGCACTGTTGTCTTCGGTTACCTGATTTTGCAGGTGGGAAAGTACTCGGTGCGCAACAACAAATTAAACGGGTTATTATTAACATGTTTTTAGGTTTGACCAAAAAATTCTACATCACAATGATGAAATTTTGTTTTCCCGAGAGAGAAACCGAACACAACGATTACAATGATAGAGCTAGCGAGGACGGAGAAAGTGAACAAAAAGGGAAAAAGATGAAATACCGAAGAAATAGAGATTCTAATTTCTATGTACATATAGATGATGTTGAGAAAATGAAGGTAAACAATTTTTTCAATCAATAATTTTAAGGTTTGTTGCGATTTTATAGAAAACGTACTTATGAAAAATAAAAGTAGAACAAAATCATAGTGTTGAAAAAGTCTCCTTTCGTAAAAAGAAAATTGAAGTTCAGAATATGACCAGTGTAGCAGCGAAGTGATAAAATGTTTCATCTACAGGGTGGTCCTTAAGTAATGGTACATAGAAGTACAGTACAATCTTCACTTCAAAATATTGCAATTCAAACCAACAAGCCTTAATAAAATGTTAATATTAAGAGAGATACAGGGTGCTGAACATGAAATTTTAATTTTCGTTGTTTACAATAACTTTAACGCATTTTGACGTATATGCACAAAAATTTAAGTTGGGGGTTTTTTGATATGAGAAATCATAATTTTGTATCTATTTCACATTAGCGCTACTTTTGTAAGAAATAATTAAAGCCACATCATTACAACAAATAAAAGGTATACTTGTTAGTATCCCCAAATCTTAACGGTTTCAGAGATTATTTTTTTCACTTGTCAAAATCTGACATTTTGGTGGTTTTAACCAATAGCAATACATTATTCTAGCCAATCATTCGGTATTATACTGATAATTCTGCTTCCTCATCGATAAAACCTTGTTTACATCGAAACGTCAAAATTTTACTTTGAATTTGTCATTATTGACAACTAAAAGTGCTTCGAAGTTTATTGAAAAATGAACACAAACCGATTGAGTGCCATCACCCAAGAGAATATTAAACATTCAGGTAATACAAAATTTTAAATTTATGAAAAAAATAATCTTCCCAAATACAACTCGCTCTACAAATTTTATCACATAATTTTTTATTTTCATCACTCAAACTTGTTTATTTGAGGCAAAAACATTCAAACAAACCGAATTTAGATAAAATCCCTCGTCCTAACGGACTCGTGATTTTATCAATCGGTTTGTTTTCATATTCTTGCCAAATAAACTAGTTTTCGTGAAAAAGAAAAAATTATCGATAAAATTTGAAGCACTCGTGGTATTACCTTTGATAATCACATTTTAGTGATTAACTACATGACTATTATTCAATGAAATTACGTTCGAAAATTGTAGTTGTGTGTACGATAATTATTATGTTCAAATATTAGAAGTACCTTACATATTTTTCATGTTATCTGCTACTATACCCTAATACTGTTCATCTTAATACTAAAAAAAATAATTATCGTACACACTACATTTTTCGAACGCAATTTCATTGAATAATAATCATGTAGTTAATCACTACAATGTGATTATCTCTAAAACCGTTAATATTTGAGGATACTAACAAGTATATCTTTTATTTGTTGTAATGATGTGGCTTCATTTATTTTTTACAAAAGTAGCGCTAATGTGAAAGGCAAAAATGTTTTGCGTACATTTATGCCGCATACGTGGCCTATGTGGCGCCCTCTACAAAATAAATCGAAATAGGTACAAAATTATGATTTCTCATATCAAAAAACCCCCAACCTCAAATTTGTGTGCATATACGTCAAAAAACGTTAGTTATTGTTAAAAACGAAAATTAAAATTTCATGTTCAACACCCTGTATCTCTCTTAATATTAACATTTTATTAAGGCTTGTTGGTTTGAAGATTGAGTGAAGATTGTACTGTACTTCTATGTACAATTACTTATGGACCACCCTGTAGAATGGATTTTTAGAAATTATGCAACATCTGACCTTTTTGAATAAAACATCTTTACTCAATAATATTTCCCTCTTTTAATTTTATGTTTATGTTTTTTAAGCCATGAAAAGCATCAGCTCTGCAAAATTTAGTTATTGGCCACCTTTCCATCAGAATAGAATATAACCGACGCGCACTGCGTGAAGCATTGTCTCACAACGTTGCGCAATGTATAGCACCAAAGGCTATGCCGGAAAAATGAATTTAAATAAACGCTATTATAATTATCATTACCTGCTACTTTGTCGAAATCTTTATCGTGCCCGCATATAGTAGGTCCTCTTGTATTGATTTATTAGTTTATAATTTAAAAATTGTTAAGCGACATACAGCTGGTCATAGTCATTGTTAACTTTCAACTTGATTATATTCAAAACATCGTTTTTGGACATACAACATTTGTCCTCTTACCCATCGATTTTCTCAGTATATTAAAAGCGGATTCATGCAACCTTCAGTAGTAATAACCCAAGGACATTGATAATTGTTTGAAAAATTTTTATGACAGATTTCGAAAGCTTGTTGCTTGTTGTTGTTGCCACAAGCAACAAGCTTGAGAAAGTTGTACTAAAATTTTTGAGCATTTATCAATGTCCGAGGGATATTCGGATAGAACATTTTCTACCAATCATAGTATTACAACCAAATCGTGACATTTCCAAATATTAAATATTTGAAACTTCAAAATCGAAATAAATAATTATGTTTCCATAGCAACGTGAAAATAGCCCATGGTCTGTTATCAGTAGTAATAACCCAAGGACATTGATAATTGTTCGAAAAAATCTTATGACAGATTTCGAAAGCTTGTTGCTTGGAAACAGACCGACGCCGTAGGCGGAGGTCTGTTGCCTACAAGCAACAAGCTTGAGAAAGTTGTCATAAAATTTTTGAGCATTTATCAATGTCCGAGGGTTATTCGGATAGAAAATTTTTTGTTTCAGTATTACAACCAAATCGTGACATTTCGAAATATTAAATATTCGAAACTTCAAAATCGAAATAAATCAATATGTATCCATAGCAACGTGTGAAAATTGCCCATGGTCTGTTTTCAGTGTAATGTTGACATGATTGGCTGAGATTGTTCATATGATATAAAATGAGGAAATTTGATTGGTTTTTGGAATTGTCAAAAAATTTTCAGTAGCAATAACCCAAGGACATTGATAATTGTTCGAAAAAATTTTATGACAGATTTCGAAAGATTGTTGCACAATTACTGCAATGCAGTAAATTCCTGTTTCCAATAACTCTATTATTTTGGAAAATGCCTTCAGGCGATTTTATTACTTTTGGCGCATGCGATTTCATGGTTTTCACTAAAAATATAATATATTATAATTTCTAGTTGAAAGTAGACCAACTTCTTGATGCATTAGTGTAATTGAAATTCAATAATGTGGTTGCATAATAGTATATTATGCAACAATCATCTAATAACCATTGCATGAGAGTTGCATACACTATATTTTCTACGAAGAAATTTGATTTTAAAAAATATAAAAAAAAAATTACCACCTGGGATTCGAACCCGACATGTACAGATCGAAAACAATCTTATACGGCGCCTTTCCTTATTCTGCCACGGGACCACATTGCAAAAGGTTGACACAATAGCATAAAGTGTATATAGGCAGGTTACTGTTATACAAAATTAGTGATAAAATAAATTATTTTAAACAAAAATTGATAGGTTTAAATAATTATGTATTTACCTTGGTCATTGAGTATTTTTGGTCTGGTGCTCGTCTTTCTTTTAAAAACTGACGCAAATGATTTAAACTGTCATAAATCACTGTCAAACTGTCAAGAAAATATTGGTTCTGCCTACTAGGGTATTTGAAAATATAGATTTCTATTGGTCAATTTTTCAGTTTTTTATTGAAAACCAGTGTTATAATGAGTATCATTATGAAACTGAAAATTAGCATTTAATTAACAACTTATAGTATAGGAGTAGAAAAACATCATATAGGAAACTATAGTAATCAACATTTCTTAATGTTATAATATAATGATAATGAACGTTGCATGAATCTGCCTTTACTAAGTTATCTATCAATTTTCGTCTCTCAGGGTCATACGTTTTTACCAAAACTTGTTAGTTGGTGTATTCTTTGGTTTGACTATCAGATAACTATTGTTATACGAACAACAAAAAATTTGTCTTTGACAAATAGAGGTGGCTGGTTTTGACACTCACGTTTGGATATGGCTCCTGTTTTTGCAATGAACATAAATTCATGAACAAGCAAATTATTGCTGTATTGGGTGAACTATAATTTCAGAAAATATGAAAAGAACTAATTTAGAACTGTCAACAGCAGCCTTATTAAAATAAAACTGTAGTTCTCTCTTGAAAGGGTATCTATGTTTTTTTGGGTCATCCAGTATTTATTAAAATTTCTCTAAATTCTAAAGGTATATTTTAAATATTTTCGTTGTAGGAAAGGGCCGAGAAGAATAAGTTGTTCGTGTATATCAAAATCCCAGAAGTTCCGGTCAGAGTGAGTTATAAAGGTTCGAAAGAAAAAAATCTGGAAGATTTAAGAGAATACTCTTTGATAATACCAACTTTGGAATATCACAATATGACTTGGACATGGTTAGATTTGCTAATGGCCATCAGGAATGACAGCAAAAAAGTTATTTTATCACAGGTAATGCTTATTGCATATTTATTTATCTAAATTTAATCCCGTTTTCCAAATTTGAAATATCTAAGGTAGTCGTCTCACGTCGCACCTTTGATACAATATCTCCATCCAAATATTTACCACAACTTTGTAGCCCTACAACCACCTTAATATGAAACACGACATTTTAAAATTGTATAATTCTCTTTTGTTTCTTCAGGCTATTAGACAGAAATTACAAATTAAAAGAAATACTGCATTTGCTGATGAAAGTTCAGCCCCACAGGAAGAGGATAAAGCAAGAATATTATTCGGAACAAGACATGTAAGTTTTTAATGGAAATAATACAGTGGATATCGAGCGTTGCATTCGATCACTGAACAACAAAATAACTCACAATTCTGGCAATTATTTTCCGAATCTATACTAACGTATAATATTATTTATTTTAGGCTCCTGAAAATAGAAGTATCAGAAAAGGTGTGTTCCGATTCAGCAAATGAAGAATGGGAAAAAAATATACAATATTTAAGAAAACGGAAACTGTGATTTGGAAAAGTGATATAACAGTATTGGTCTAAAGATTGTCTTAAAACATGGTATTAATATCTGAAAAAAATATATATATATATCCTATATTTATTGTATTAACATGTGTATTTATGTATATTATGTAGTAGTATCAAGGTAACTTACTATCGAATGAAAGTATCGCTGAAATTAATTTCTCGCAAAATGAATTAACATTGACAGTACTGCTATTGAAACTTTCAAAACTAGTTTACTTTTTCAAGTTCAATCTTTCCAAGTGAAGGGGCAATTCTATCTACACACCCAGGGCGCACAAACGCATCTCGTAGTTTGTAGTCTGACTCTTTCAGCAGTCACATATACAGGGTGTCCCACGACGTTTTGACAGTCCAATTTCTCGAAAACTGTTCATATGACATGTATGAAATTTGGCAGATATAAACAGTCGAAGCTGATGCTTATATTTATTGTAAAATGACTTCCGTTTTTCCTGTCATTTCGGGTCACGTGACCCCAACATAATTTTTTTAAATGGGACAACCGGTATAATATTACAATTTTGGTTATATCATTCAAAATCAAATTCAACGATACCACACTTGTCATCACTGTATTGTGCAGTGATGATAATAGGGGCAATTAAATGAACATCTGTATAAATTATTTTATTAAAAAACGTAACATAGGGAATTAAAAAATACAAGTAATGAAAGAGATTGTTCAAATTGATGACCATGTACGTACATTGACACAATATTCAAACCTTGTTAAATGATTTCTTGTAAGTGATGCTGTAATCATTGCGGGTGTTACGGTCCGACATGCCTGTCTTATTTTATCCTTTAAATTACCTAAATCAATCGGGGGTGTGACATAAACTAGACCTTTTAAGTAACCCCAGAGAAAGAAATCTAAGGGTGTGATATCCGGAGAACGGGGTGGCCACAGAATCGCACCATTTCGATCAATCCATTTTTCAGGAAATGTGTTGTTAAGATATCTCTAACTGGCCCAAAAAAGTGAGGAGATGCTCCATCTTGCTGCCACCACATTGTTTGCCTTCCATGTAAGGGAATATCTTCAAGTAATTCTGGTAGAGTATTTTGAAGAAAATCTAAGTATCTTTGCCCCGTTGATGTTCCTTTATAAAAATAGGGACCAATCAACCGACCGTTAAATAAACCGCACCAAACATTGATTCCCCATATTGTTTGAAAATTGGTTTCGCGCATCCACTTTGGATTCTCCTGCGACCAATAATGACTATTTTGGCGATTAACAATACCATTGTTATGAAATCTACTTTCATCACTCCATAATATTTTTTCTTAAAAGGAAGGGTCATCATTAATGTGTCCTAGCATTTCAGCAATAAAATTTATTCTACTTTCCGGATCTGTAGGAACTAAACCTTGTGTTAAATGTATTTTATAAGGATGGTATTTGTTATTTTTAATACTCATTGTATTGAACTTTGAGCATGAGTTTTGTTTTTTCCACATTCTCCATAAATGAGTAGCATGTCAACATATTCATTGTATGTAAAAATTGAAGGCATTATTTACTTATTATTACAGTGTCTTCACAAGAATATGACTAATAATGACAGTTCTTGAATAAAATTCATCTAACAATAATGAATGACAACCTGTGTTGTTGATAGTATTGTTTCACAGCCACCTAAATTTTTGAGTGCAAAATATTGCTTTAATAAATTTAATAAAAATAAATAGCTTCTATTATCATTACTGCACAATACAGTGATGACAAGTGTGGTATCGTTGAATTTGTTTTTGAATGATATATCCAAAATTGTAATATTATACCGGTTGTGCCATTTAAAAAAATTATGTTTGGGTCACGTGACCCGAAATGACAGGAGAAACGGAAGTCATTTTGTAATAAATATAAGCATCAGTTTCGACTGCTCATATCTGCCAAATTTCATACATGTCATATGAACAGTTTTCGGGAAATTGGACTGTCAAAACGTCGTGGGACACCCTGTATAGAAGTCATGTGAACCGTCAGTGTCATTTTGAGAATGTACATTTGATATTTTCAATTTTTTTCTGTTGAATTAAATTTAAAACACGTAAAAGCATATGCAGGATCTTGAATTGAAGAGATTTCCAAAAACAATAAAATCATTTTTTCACAATTGTCTGGCTTTCGAATGATTTATCCTATATTTTTAATTACCCCAAAAAATAAAATAAATTATTTTCTGTAAGTTCCTTGTGGCATTATTTATTATTTTTTTCTCTTATTTTTTGGGAATGAAACCACAATAATGTTTTTTATTTCGTCGTTTCGGTAGCGTTCCAGCTACCTTTGTCAAGATTAACTAGTAATAAAATAATTTTTGTTCCCTATCTGACACAACGAAAAAAATATAACAACTAGACAATCAATAATATTTTGAAGTTTAAGACTATAAAACTTTGTTGTCAAATTTTATTAAGGTCCATTCATAGTAGATCACATCTCTGGTAAAATGTGAAATAAAATATTTTATTTTATGACATTCTAACGATATGATAGTCTACTAGAAATGGATCCAGTGAAGTGCACGTTCCAGGAACGGTTTTTTGGAAATGTATTTTGGAAATGTTGTTAATAAAACGCGTTTGTTGTTACTTTTTTAAGTCAGGTATTTGTAAACATGCTTGGGAAGAGGGGCATAAAATTCAATGGGATTCGACAAAAATAATATTGAAAGAGCCCAATAAAAAAAGACGAAAAATCAAAGAAAGTGCTTTAATACAACTAAATGCAGATAAATGTGTAGCTAGTATTTCAGCCGAATGTAGTCAAATTTGGTTACCAATGTTAGAAAGAGAAATTTCCAATAATCAATTACCTGCGTTATCAGGATAGCATCATAAGTTTTTATCCAGGTTTTCTTATGATTTATCATTGGAATAGATGTTAATCGATACACACTTCAATACACAAAATCACGAAACTGAGTCATACATATTTTGAAAACAAAAATAATCATACACAAAAAAGTAACAACAAACGCGTTTTATTAACATTTCCAAAATAAGCGAAAAAAAGCGCTATGCCAATAAAAAACCGTTCTTGGAACGTGCACTTCACTGGATTTCATTTCTAGTAGACTATCATATCGTTAGAATGTCATAAAATAAAATATTTATTTCACATTTTACCAGAGATGTGATCTACTATGAATGGACCTTAATAAAATTTGACAACAAAGTTTTGTAGTCTTAAACTTCAAAATATTATTGATTGTCTAGTTGTCATATTTTTTTCGTTGTGTCAGATAGGGACCAAAAATTATTTTATCATTATTTAATCTTGACAAAGGTAGCTGGAACGCTACAGAAACGTCGAAATAAAAAAATAAAAAACATTATTGTGGTTTCATTCCCAAAAAATAAGGAAAAAAAAATGGTTCATGTCTCGGGAAATTGATTCCTTTTGCGAAAAATGAACTTATGCGTGACTTCATAGACGCACTGTATGTATTTGGAAATGTTCAAGATAATATAAATATTTATTTAGTTTCGTTATTATTTAATCATGTGAAAAGACGTTTATCCCAAAAATACCCTTAAAAGTAAACTGGGTATTCAATAAACAATTGGATATTAATCCGGTCAATCTAGACATTTGAAGGTACATAAATTCCCAGCAAGCTGAAAGTGCGTGTAATTGTTTAAAACATACCTAAAATTACCCGGGAAAGATGTTGATGACCGTTTTTTCGAGATTTTTGACCTTTGACCTCGAATAAATTTTTTTACAAGCGCCGGAATAATGAGGGACTTTCAGGTGTTACTTTTAGGTATGTTTCAAACAAGTACACGCACTTTCAACTTGCTGGGAATTTATGTACCTTTACTATTCATTTTTGGTCTAATTTGACCGGATTAAATTTTTTACGTGGAAAATCCGATTTAGATAAAATTAGATTGCTTTCTGTTTCAAAAGTATTTTCATTTGAATATGATTTTTATTCAATTATTGACGTATCCATATCAGCATACATTCAGTTCCTTACAGTATCTACCAACCAATCATAGTACAACGACAAATCAAACCCAAATTAACTGTGTATTTTTTATTCATCTTTATCTTGTTAAAAAAGAACCGTCATATTTTGTTCTAAATTCTGGTGTTTGCCGTGACTACATAATACTGAATATTATATTATCTACTACTTAGGTATCTATTATTGTTTGTGCTAATTCACACAATCTAAGTTGTTGTTATTAGTTGTAGTTTTGTTTATTTTTGTATTCTTTCAAAGCACATTCAGTGTGAACGTACCACAATGCCAAATACCATCTTCACCATAAGGGCACACGGGGCCCGCTCCTAGGACCCATTCTCTCAGGCGGCTTTAAAGGACCGAAATCTCAAAAGAAATCATAATCGTAACCAAAAAACCAGCAGCATTCTAATATCATCAATGACATTATATCATACTGTATTTGATTAATCATGATAAACGGTCATACTTAGTAGAAAAATGCTATTATAATCGCTTTTTTAGAACTTTAGTTCTTTACGCCAGGTTATGTTTGAGCGACCAGGGGTCGCGACGCAAAAGATCTGACCGTTACGCGTTACGTTACGCTACGTTATGTTACATTGCTTCGTTATGTGCCTTGCTTTTGCGTGCTTGTGCCTCCTTAGTCTTTCTCTCGTTTACGAAGCAGCGATTCATAATAATATATATGCTCCTGCCCGGATTCGAACCCGGGCCGCCCGCGTGCAATGCGAGCATTCTAACCACTGAACCACCGATGCTATATTGAAATTCTATGCAAAGCTGGTATTCGCAGTGCTAGTGATCTACTTGAATTTGTTCGGATAAATTTTTACTATTATTTCCAAAAATTTTTTTGCGCGATTAAGGGGTCTAGCTACTTTTCGAAATATAGGGTGTTGACATTTTGAAAACTTGAATGTTTTAATTCGATAACTTTAAAATGGATGGATAAATTGATTTGACATTTGGCAGGTAGTTTTTAAATGTAAAAGGGCATATTTTGATAGAAATAGTAGTTTGTGCAACTAGTGTGGATATGATGGCCATATCGCACGAGGACGAAGATGGAGCACGACGCCGTAGGCGGAGTGCTCAATCGTTCAAGTGCAATATGGACAATCCTCACGAGTCGAGCAGCATATTTTTTCTACGACCCACTTAGGAAAAAATCTAGAAAATAAAAATTTCTATAAACTGTAATATAACTTCAAATTAAAAATTTAACAATTCAATTTTATGTTTCCACTAATTTTGTGGTAAACGAAGGTCCAATTTGTATAATGCTACGGTTTCCTTTTTTAAATATACGATGCTGTTATAAGTAGATGTTGCCAGTCGGACTCCCTCATGGAGGGTACCGTACCATTATCTATAATAATGAATATTCTGCTAAATATTTCAAACATCTACCTGTTGTCGTTATTAATATCAAGCAGAATGATTATTTAAAAATAAAATTAACAATAAAAAAAAATTCCTCACGGGGAATCGGGAATCTATAACGTCAGATGTATTACATAACTTTTGCTTAAAAGGAACTAAAGTTCCTACCGTGTGTCCCGCGACACGTTCTACCTTTTTACTTTCCAAAAGGGCCCCAGCCTAGTTCAAGACGGCCTTGATTATGCCTTCTTGTCATTAAAGTAGAATTATGTTGTTGTTGCTAAACGGAAATTATTGTGAATAAAACAAGTAGTTTTTTTACGATAAAAAGACGATGACATTGCGAAACCAAATATTGTGATGTTCCCAAGTAGTTTTTTTCTTTACTTAAACATTAAAAATTTTCAATTATTTATATTTAAATGTGTAACAATAATAATAATAATTAATAGAAAGCGCGAATACTATCACTTACGTCTCTTACATTGCCGAATTAACGCCGTAGCAAGAGTAGCAATTGCTACGGGCCCCACATATTCAAACCCACTCATCTCTGCCTGAGCGTAATTTTTCAAGGGAAACGTATGAAACGTCAGACTCTCGGTACCCGCCTCTTTCCTTGGCGTAAATAAAACACCAAATTTCATAACTATAGATAGCAAATAAACGTATACAGTATTCAATTGTTTTTCGCCACTTTATACTTAAGAATCCATAGCTGATCAAGGGCTCTTTGAAAGAATCTGCTACGGGCCACGCGTTCGCTTAATCCGGCACTGGTCTCTTAAAGCAGTAAGCGGGCCCCATTTCGACATTCGTTCAAAATAGCATCTCTTGACATTTACTGTTCAGCTGCCTCGGCATTTTATTAACTACACATTGCAGATTTGCCTAAATAATTAGTTATGAAGATAACTATTTTTT
>CAJUYH010010614.1:0-12018 GCA_910591685.1 Galerucella tenella
TTAAGTTATTAGTAATAATTTTAATAGTTAATGAGATGTTTGTGTTAGGAAGTATGTTGTTTCAAACAATTGTGAATCCTGAAATATTTTATAATTTCAAAGTTTTTCCATCCCAGCAGGTATTTGCAATTTCAATTGAGGATGAAATACTGAAAGATTTTCTTAAAGTATTTATACTAAAATAAAATCCTTCAGAATATCAGGGAAGTTGTACTGAAATTGAGATGCTCATAATTAGAATTAAATAATGATTAATCTTAGAAAGTTTTACATCATATGTACATGAGAGATTTATGTCATATCCATCATTTTGAACAATAACGTTAAGATGAATAAATTACTATTTACATTTAATGTAAGATATTTTATATACCCTGTAGATTAGCTGATAAGGTTGACATAAGAAAATAACATTTGTCATTATGAACATTTTATTTTTGATTAGACAATATGAACTGTCAGTAACTAAATTTTAACAAAAATTAGGAATTTTATAAAAAAGGAAAGAAGAAACGTAGAGGATATTCGTTAGCAACAAAAACAAAAAAAAAGTTAGAAGGTTGATACGTAACTGAGGGGGAGAGATTTTTTTGGTGTTAGAAAAGGTTTTTCGAAAAGATTTTGGAAGAAAACTAGAAAATAAAAGTAGCAGTGAATCAAAGGTAGATTACATAACTTACCTTCAATTTAACACAAATAATTAGTGTCCAGAAGACAGAAATCACAAGAAAACTGGTAATATAAATCATTTTATACTCAAACTTGTAACGACAACTAGTAAAGTCGTTTACACCTACGATCTTTGCTTTGCGCAAGACCGAACTTCTTTTTTGTTCCGAGAACAAGCCTTTTCTTTTATGTGATAGCAACACAGTATACCAAAACAACCAGTAGTGCATCTCAGCCTCGCGCATCGCTTGTGCGCAATAATTTTATTTGGCCTTGAAACGGCCATTCGGGTTTAGAGGCGAGGTCCGTATTAACTAACAGTCCTACTTTTTGGACAGGGAAGGATTAGTATAATTCAAAGTTGTTAAATTTATGTTTCGAAGAAAATTTTATTGAGTAGATTAATGTTGTGAATGTTATATAATAAACAATTTGAACATGTTACAAGGAAAAAACTCTAGAGAATTTAGAATCGGCAACAATAGCAAAACAAATTGTAATAAAACAGAGGATATATTTATTGATTTTTATTAAATACCTAGTTAAATTTCATAATCCAATAATATTTAATTACAAATTAAGATTTCATTTCATTAAATATGACGCCAAATAATTAACTTATCATTATTATAATGTTAGAGATCATGCAAGACCTATTTTCATTAAATTAGAGATTCTCCCAATACCTTGTTTATACATTTTGAAAGCTATCATTTTTGTGCATAAAAATAAACATATTAAGTATACCACTGGATCAATGATACACAGCTATGATACAAACACCTGATTAGACTAACAAAAATTAATCAGGAGGGTACTGATGCTAGGCAAACAGAATTCTATTACTGTAAGATATAGGTATCACTCTTCCAGTATTATGGAAAAATTTTACACTCAAGAAATTAAAATTCATAGTAAAACAGGCGCTTGTAGGGCAGGCATTTTATGAGATTGAGGAGGTATTCGATTTTGAATGGCCCAGATCTTCATATGAAGATTGATTCACTCTTTTAAATATAATTGAATAAATAAAATTCCATTTTAATTGGGAAAAAAATGTGATCATGTTGGATTTATGTAAATTAATTTTAAACTTTCAGTGTGTAATGACGTGGCTAAACATGTTGTGTTTGTTTATTTATGAAGTAACTGGTATAACATTGTATACCTTTTTGTAAAGATCGATAAATTTCTTGCTTTCTTTCTTTAATATCTTTTTTGAAATTTCTATTTATGTGTATTTCTATTTAAGTGTATAATAAAATCGAACTCTTATATATAAATTTATAATAAATAAAACAGGAGAACAGGGAAATCTGAAAAAAACTTTTTTTTCATATACAAATATGATTGACTTTTACAGTTCTTTGCAGCACAAACCACACCTGCTTTAACTTTATTCATCTTATTTGATCACTGTCACTCAAAAAAAAAATTAATTCTCACTACGCCACTGCTCACGCAACTAAACCAAACTAAACTGTCCCTAAACCGAAGTAGAATATACGCCGTCCTTGCCGAACTTGAGAGGTTTCTAAACCGAAATGGCGAACTGCGCACAACCAGATGAGATGCACTACTGGTTGTTTTGGTATACTGTGATAGCTGTTGATGTGGTCTTTTTATAGTATTTCAGAGGAAAGATTATAACAGCAACTTTTGACGTAACAAGATATATTTACCCAATGTCAACTACATATTATTAAAAACAATAACATCAATAAAACAAAAGGGATGGTCAAACATAGAAAATGTTCTTCGTACAGGGTACTTCAACACCTTCCCCCATTGAACTGTTTGGCCATACCAATAGCCTCTCGCAACGTTTCCAATCGTGGTATAAACAGCGGCTTTGTCATGAGATCAGCTAGTTGGAATTCAGATGCAACCTTTTTAACGACTACTGAATTTTCTTGAACTAACTCTCTTACAAAGAAGTGCCTGAGATGTATATGTTTCGTTCTACGATGAAACTCTGGATTTTGTGACAAACGAATAGCAGCTTCATTGTCTACACTCAAGATTGGAACTGACTTGAGGGGATCAATTTCTTTGTAAAGCCTATTTATCCAAACTATCCCTTTGGCAGCTTCACTTGCAGCTATTATCTCCGCTTCTGTCGTAGAAAGTGCTACTGATGTTTGTCGTTGGCTCATCCAGGAGATTGCAGCACCTGCATACATGCAAACAACTCCAGATGTGGAACGACCTGTTGTTTCATCTCCGCCATAATCTGAATCACTAAACGTCTCCTACTTTCCTTGTAGTCCAAACTTATAAAGCAATCCAATGTCTGTTGTGCCTTTTAAATATCGGAAAATTCTTTTGACCTTTGAAATGTCTTGAATGGATGGATTTTCTAAGTTTCTTGACACAACACTAACAGCATATGCTATATCAGGTCCGGTACAAGTCATCAAGTACATCAGTGCACCAACAGCTTCCCTATAGGGAAAAGTAGTATTCGAGTCTTCCTCACTTTCCTTCCCTACTTGAAGACTGCCTTTTACCATGGGTGTGGAAACTGGTTTGCAGTCCTTCATACCAAAACGCGCCAAAACCTTTTTGGTGTATGAAAACTGACTGAGATTTATATCACCATTCTCTGCTCTCTTGATTTCCAGACCAAGAAAATACGTAGCAGGTTTTGTGGTGATCTTGAATTCTTTCTTCAAACTTTCTAGGAAGAAGATCTTCATTCTTTCATTATTGCAGGCCAGTAAACCGTCATCAACGTATAGAGCTAACAGAAGCAAGTCTTGTCCTTGATTTTTCACAAATAGGCATGGATCAGCATCGCTTTGCTTAAAACCGAGTTTTTCAATAAATTCTGTAAACCGTTTATTCCAGCATCTTGGTGCTTGCTTTAATCCATACAAACTACGTTGAAGTTTACAAACTAGTCCGCTTTCGTCTTCATATCCCTCTGGCTGCTTCATAAATACTTCTTCTTCAAGTTGACCATAAAGAAATGCTGTACAAACATCAAATTGGGTGAGCGACATGTTTCTATTGGCAGGAACACTAAGTAATGCTCGTATAGTGTCTCCTTTTGCCACTGGACTGTAAGTCTGATCATAGTCCACTCCTTTCCGCTGAGAATAACCCTTTATTACTAATCTTGCTTTGAACTTGTCTATTGAACCATCTGGATTGTTTTTCAGCTTGAACACCCACTTGTTCAGAATTGCTTTCTTGCCTGGTGGTAACTTGGTCATTACCCACGTGCAATTTTCTTCAAGTGACTGTAGTTCTCGCTGCATAGCTTCGATCCAATTCTCTCGTTCTTTGCAAGTTATAGCTTCTTTGTAGTTTAGTGGTTCTTCTGGCTCTATGATTTCAGCAGCAACTGTCAATACAAAATCATTAAGTTTTTCTGGCTTTCTTAGTGTTAATCTATCTCTTAACTGTCGTCTTACTCCGGTATTTTCTCCGTCAAAATCAGATTGAACAAGTTTTTCTCTAAAGCTTCCTAATGATTCATCATTGGGTACCTCTTGTGGTTCTGGATCTACTTCGGTTTGGCCTTCTTGTTGCATATTTTCCTCTATGTTTTCGTTTGATGAATCTATTGTCGTCCTTTCATCACTACGTCTTGTAAATTCAAGCAAAGTTCCAAGTGATATAGAAGGAGGGGGCTCCTGGGTCTCTTTTATTACCTGCAACGGCGTAGGTTCATCAAAAACTACATCACGTGATCTAATCAGTTTTTTCTGCTCAAAGCTCCAAATTCTGTAGCCATCTTCTTCATAACCAATTAGAATACCTTTTACAGCTTTCTTGTCCATTTTTCGACGTCTACTTTTGTTTACGTGAGCATAGCAAGAGCTTCCTATGACTCTAAGGTGAATAATTTTTGGTTTTTGGTTGAACCAAACTTCATAGGGCGTCTTGCCTTCAATGTTTGATTTTCCTGTACGATTGAGGATGTATGCTGATGTATTGATTAGCTCAGCCCAGAAACTTTAATCAAAGAGTCCTTCTCTAGCATGCATTAGAGCTCTTGCGGTTTCGACAAGGGTTCGGTTTTCTCTTTCTGCGCATCCATTTTGTTGTGGAGTGTAGGGCATTACTAATCTCTGTCGTATACCTTGTTGGTCTAGGATTCTCTTGACTCGATAATTATCGAATTCTCCTCCATTGTCGGACAGAACTTCTTGCACTACATGACCTACAGTTCTAATTTGTGCCAAAACGATTTTTAGTTTCTCTACGACTTCAGATTTGTTCCGTATAAAATAAACGTAACGATATTTTGAAAAATCATCTTTGAATGTTACAAAATAACGATAGCTTTGCTTTGAACGTACGTTGAAAGGTCCACAAACATCTGTGTGAATTCTTTCACCTGGTGCATCTGCTCGTTCTCTTGTACCAAACTTGAAAATATGAGCCTTTCCATAAACACAGCCCTCGCATAGATCACTATCAAGCTTTACATCTATCTGTAGCTCGTTTTTCAATATCGTTTTAACATGTCTTTTATTTTGGTGACCAAATCTTTCGTGATATATCTGTAAAACGTTTTTGTTGGTAGCTAGATTGACTTCATTTGATTTTCCCGGTTTTCGAGTTTTCATTTCCAACACATATAACCCTCCAGATCGACTTCTTTTTCCAATCAGAACTTCTTTGCCTGCTATATGGAATGAACACCGTTCAGCCGTCGAAACAAACCGGCTATCTGTATACCTGTCTTGTGCTGACAAGGATGAAAACAAGTTCTTCTTTATCTCTGGAACATACCAAACATTGCGTAGTGTAAACAAATGTTTTTCACCATTTACATCTGTTTCTACCTTGACGTCTCCTTGTCCAAGAGCTGGGACTGAATGGCCATTAGCTGTTGTTACTCTGCGGCTATCTAGAAATGGTCGGAACGTATCAAACCAGTCACTATGATTGGTGATATGGTTGGTAGCTCCGTATGGTGAATATTGAATTGTCGCCCTATCAACTAAGAAAAAACTGTTGATATCACTAATTAATAGTTAATTAATAGTTCATTGTATTAAAATTAGGCCAGGTATTGGACACGTGCGAAATAATCAAAGTCTAGATTAAACAATAATATTTACGATAAATTTTTATAAATTTTATTGATTTTCACAAAAATGGAGAAAAAACAATTTAAATGTTGCAAACATAGGGATCTAAATTACTATTGCTGCAAAGTATGTTATGGAATATTTCATGATAGCTGTTTTCTAAAAAAAAAAATACGACCTCTTTAGAAGGTTACTTGATATTCTGCTCAAAAGAGTGCCGGGAAGCCAATGCAGCCCAAAGTGATAAAACCACAAATATCTATAAAGAAATATCAAAAATCAAAAAAGATAAGATAGAACTTGAGCAATATATGGAGGAAATGCAAATAAGCAAGGAAGAAGAAATTGAAACATTGAAGCAGAAATATGAAACGTTAGCTAAAGAAAACCACGAAAGAGAAACATACTTCAAGAAGCAAAAACGAAATTCAAAAATTTTTGAAGATGAGGTATTTGAAAGGGAACAATGTCTAGAAAACCAACTAAGGAGACATAATGAAGATCTAATTAGGAATAATAAATTGAATGAAGACCTAAAGATAAGGCTTGAAGAAAGTTTGCAGCAAGTTGAGGACTTAAGAAGTAAATTGAAAGCACTTGAAAGTGTAAATGTAGATATGTTAAATTCAATTAAAACATTAAGTGTAGACAACGATGCCTATGCATCAGAAATATTTGAACTTAAAAATAGGTTATGCTTTCAATCAAATAAACAACAAACAAATATAAATCACACTGTAACTGAAACCAAAGGTAAAAAGCAGATAGAAAAATCTAATGAGATATTATTAGAAAATAAAATAAATACACATCAGGCGAAGACAACAACCGACAAGAATGTAACAGAAGAAGTTATTGTCCTCAGAGATGAAGAAGAAATTAAGGAAAGGGTGCAAAAAGGTGAAGAAGATAAATATAAAAAAAGGAAATTATTAATCTTTTGTGATCAAAAAGGAAGTAACCTGGGAGGAAAACTAAACTTATTGATGTGTAATACGGATGTTCAAACTATTATCAAACCAAACGCCTTGTATAATGGCGTAATTGAGGATATTATAAATTTAACTAAAGATTTTACTCTTAATGATCATATTGTGGTATTAGCAGGTTTCAATGATTTTGTGAATGGCAAATATCCACTGTTTAAAAATATTAATGATAAAATTAAAAAGTGTACTCATACAAATATTATACTCACCTCAGTATCATATATTAATAATCAAAAGAAAATCAATGAATCCATATTTAAATTCAACAAAAAATTATATGAGTACACTAGTAAAATTAATAATTTTGCAGAGGGTGAAATAACTTTTCTGGATCTTAATAATTGTAATGGAATTAATCTAAAAAAATATGAAATCGCTCAAAGTATTGTTAATTTAACAAAACCCAAATTCAAACTTATTCAGAAAAATTTAATTTTTATTAAAACGTCAGGAAATAGTGATTTTTTAGGAACAAGTCCAAAAAATATAACATTAGATTAACAAATGAAACTATAAATCCAACTAATTTTTTAACTTTTGTACATCAAAATATACAATGTATTAGTAATAAGATTTTATTATTGAACGATATATTTGCTGGTAAATTTTATTGTGATTTTTTAATGATTTCTGAACATTGGCAAACAAAAGATGCCATTCAAGAATATAAACTTAACCAGTTTACTTTGGTCACGAATATGTGTCGAACTATAACAACACATGGTGGTGTAGCTATATATAAAAATGACAATTTTTCTGGAATAGTAAATGAATATGATATAAAAAAATTTTCTAAAGATGATATCTTAGAATGTTGTGGTATACAATTACCTCAATATAAAATTATTTGTATAGTTATTTACAGGCCTTCGGGGGGAAATTTTAGTGATTTTATGTTAATTTTAAATGAAATTTTAATTCATGTATGTGCGGAATACCACAATAATATAATTATTGGAGGAGATTTTAATGTAGATTTTATAAAACTAGGTACTCGACTTTCTATGTTGGAAGATTTATTGTTCAGCTTTAATTTTGAAATATGTTTCAGAACACCAACTAGAGTTACAAAAGACTCTGCAACTTGTATTGACAATATATTTGTAAGAACATCTAATCAGTATGTTTCGGCAGTGGTGGACCTCTATTTATCTGACCACTACTCTCAATTTTTTGATTTCGAAACAAGTATCTCTTCTCAACAAAATAAAACAGCAGCTGTGAAATATATCTCACGTTCGTTTTCACAAGACAATATAGAACATTTTCATAGTTTGTTAATGGCAGAAAACTGGTATAGTGTTTTTGATCAGATCTGTCCCAACTTGGCATATAACCTATTTGAGGAAATTATTTTATCTTATTTTGAAATAGCCTTTCCAGAAAAGTTAGTTACAAGAAATCACAGTACTGAAAATAAAAAATCTAACAACTATAAGTTAAGTACAGAGTTAATGGAATTAAAAAATAATGTATCATTATATAATACTTTGGCTAAGCACGATCGACGATATGTTGAAATTAGTAAAATACTAAATAAAACATATAAGGTTAGGTTGGAACAGGCCTCTAGGGAGTACTATGATAATCGAATTTTGAGCTCGGAAAATAAAACTAAAGCAACCTGGAAATTAATAAAGGAATTGCAGAAAAAAACTAATAAAACAAATAGTCAACTTATATTATATGATCAAGGTAACCAGATAAGTGACTCAGATTTGGCAAATAAATTTAATATTAATTTTACTAAACCCCCGTTAGATAGATTACTTCATGACATAGAATTTTTAAATAAAAATATTGCGTCTAATAATAAAACATTTTATATGGCCCCTGTTACAGAGGAGAATGTATTTGAACTAATACTGTCCTTAAAAAATACTGCCGCAGGGGGAATGGATGGGTTAAATAACAAATTAATTAAAAAATGTGCAGTTTTACTGACAAAACCTTTGACATTCTTACTGAATTTGTCAACTGAAAAAGGCATTTTTCCGCATAAATTAAAACTAGCTAGAGTAGTTCCTATTTATAAAAAAGAAGATCCTAATGATATAAATAACTATAGACCAATCAGTATCTTGTCAACTATCTCCAAAGTTTTTGAGTTGAATATTAAAAATCAGTTGTGTAATTTTTTCACTAAATTTAATCTTTTATCGTCCTCTCAACATGGTTATACTTCCAAAAAGAGTACAGAGACTGCATTAATAGAGTTCCATAATAAAATCGTAAGATCACTAGATAATAAAATGCAAGTAATGGGCTTATTTATTGATTTTTCTAAAGCTTTTGACTGTGTGGATCATAAACTTCTACTTCTTAAACTATCTAGATATGGAGTAAGAGGTGTACCGTTAAGTTTATTAGAGTCATATTTATTAGATAGGAGACAAATTGTTCAAGTGAACAATAGTGTTAGCAGTGAACTAGAAGTTTCACAAGGGGTTCCCCAGGGCTCGATTTTGGGTCCATTTTTATTTTTAGTTTTTGCCAATGACTTAATTACTTCTTTGAACGTTATTCCGGGAATAAACTCAACTTGTTATGCTGATGACAACAATATTTTAATTATTGAAAATAATGCAGATACACTAAAAATATCGACTGAGAGAACATACGATCAAGTTGTAATGTGGTCGGAAAAAAATAATTTAAAATTAAACACCACTAAAACTAATGTGGTGTTATTTAATAATAATGGTCAATTTTTACAAGACCAGTTGTTTGAAAACACTAGTTTTCCTATTACAACTACGGACAACACTAAGATATTAGGAATAACTATAGACCATGGCATAACTTGGAATGTACATATTGACAACCTCTGTATTAAATTAAGAAAAAGTTGCTATAGTCTTAGATTTCTTGCCAACTATTGTAGTGAAAGCACACTTTTAACACTTTATCATGCCAATTTTCACTCTCATTTGAAATATGGCATACTTAATTGGGGTACCTGTTCTACCAAGCAAAGAGTTTTTATTATTCAAAAATATGCAATTAGAATTATTGCAAAGCTGCGGATTCGCGATTCATGTAGGGAGTTTTTTAAGAGATTTAGAGTTCTTACACTAGCTGGAGTATATATTTTGGAAGCATGTGCGTATATTCATAAGAATAAGTCAATATACGTTGCCGAGCGTGCTTCTCATAACTATAACACTAGGAATAAGGGTCAATTATTAATACCTAGGCACCGGACGACACTTTTTGAGAAGAATGTAGAGTATTTGGGATGTAAGTTGTATAATACTCTTCCAGGCACCATAAAGAATAGTGGCAATCTACACAATTTTAAGTGTAAAGTAAAAGAATTTTTGTTTGACAAAAATTGCTACACAATAGAAGAGTTTCTAAAATAATATTTTATTTTTGACTAAGACACCAAAAATATGTTGTTTGGTAGATTCTTTTTTTTTATTTACTATTTGTTGAAAATTTATTTTATGTATATGTTTATTGTATATGATTTTATGACCTGTTTCACAATAAGTGTTGTATAATTTCTTTGTACAATATTTTTTTATTTGGTGAAATAAATTTTTTCTATTCTATTCTATTCTATTCTATCTACATACCAGTCATCGTCACTTCCGCAAAACAACACTTCATTGGACTCAATCAGCAAACTCATTTCATTGTCTTTTGCAAGTTTCTTTTCAGGTTTCGGTGGTCTTCCATCGGCTTTCCATTTATCGCACTGTTTAATTTTATGGTTCGGTTTCTTACAGTAATTACAGAATAAACGCTGTTTACTTGATTTTGTGATCTTCTTGCCTACGTATAAGACTTCTTGATTATTTTCTCCTTCATTCTTTGTTTGCAAAGCTTTTTCGTATGTGACCAACTGATTTGTCAAATTTTCTACTGTTCTTTCTTTGCTTGATATTAAAACCCAACTGGATCTAAATGAGAAATATTCCGGAGGTAGCGTGTCCAAAATCTTACATATAAGTAATAAATCTGGCAAGTCACACTTGCAAGTATTTCCTGTTTTGAGTTTTTCTTTAGATATCTCAGTTTGTAAGCCCTTCCATAAGTTTTTAAGCTTGGACGTATGGGTGGCAATATCGTCTTCTGATTTGCGATTATAGCTGAAAAATTGTGAACACAGATCAAAGGTTTTATCTTCAACCTGGCCATCAAACAGTCTATGCAACTCTAGCCATACTTCCCTAGCGGTTGTAAATCTTATCACTTTTTCAAGTGTTTCTTGAATCATGTTTACTGTTAACGCAAGAAGAGCGCAACTGTCTAACTTCTTATATTCTGATAAGGCTTTCTCATAAACTATTTTCTCATCTGCTGAGGCATAATCAGCAAGAGGCTTTGGCGGATTTAACGTACCTTGAACAACCTCTATAACCCCTGAGACTGACCTTAATAGTATCTCCATTTTGTATTTCCAAGTTGTCCAGTTATTTTTGCCTTCAAGTAGACCAATGTTTACTTTCCCCAACAAATCCATTTTACTCTGAACTTGCTTGAATAACGCTTGGAACTTCTGTCGCAAAAATTTTTATCTGTCAAACTAACTTTCGAAATGTTGTTTCAAATCTGGACTTCTCTTTTCACTTCTTTCTTCTGTACTACACTTCGTAGTTCAACGACGGTTAGATCTGATGGAACCACGCTCTGCTACCATGTTGATGTGGTCTTTTTATAGTATTTCAGAGGAAAGATTATAACAGCAACTTTTGACGTAACAAGATATATTTACTCAATGTCAACTACATATTATTAAAAACAATAACATCAATAAAACAAAAGGGATGGTCAAACATAGAAAATGTTCTTCGTGCAGGGTACTTCAACAATAGCAAGCTATTACAACTAGGAGTACCCGTATTTGTACGAGACCAGAAAGTAGGAGCTATTTGTGCGCGATTGTGTTAATTTTAATTTAATATAGGTTGTAATAGAATAGGAGACCATACACGGATTGCAATCTGGAGATAGTAAACAAATTAATATTTAATCTTAACGTTTAATATTTACATCATATTTAATTTTTCCTTAAATTTAGATAACTTACCTTACCCAAAACACCCTGAGAGAGAGAGAGTCTACATGCATACATATGATGTAACAGAATTTTCTTAAATAATTTAATAAATACTATATTGAATAAAATTTTGTTTGATTTGGAATTCTGATTCTTCACTCACATACATGGAACATAATATTCATTGATATAAAATAAAATATCAAATTGTTATATTCCATAACAATATATATATATATATATATATATATATATATACACAAACAGAAAAATATTGAGGTAAGCAGCAATATGAAGGAAAAGA
>CAJUYH010010615.1:0-12016 GCA_910591685.1 Galerucella tenella
GAGTGGCATTTGGTACAGAATTCGACAGGTCAGTAGTATGTGTCAAGTGAGTAAATGGTGAAGCCGTGGGAGTGGAAGTCTCAGAATAGGAATTTATTTCATAGGATGTTATCGAGTTTGACATGCCATCATCCGGCGAGGGGGAGTAGGTCCACTGTGGCGTAGATTGAGAAACATTCTGCCTAGATTTTTCCAATCTGAATAAACACATTCGCTCTTCAGTCATTACTTTTAGCAGTTTTTCCTGACAAAGTAAAGCGCGATCCAAAGGCATTCTACATTTCTACATTTCTACATCCGAAATCTCAGAAAAGCGGCTCTTTTTTGAACGTGGAGTTTTCCAGTCTCCCTGTGCGCTGACTCTTTTACATACATTCTCATTTGCAGATGCTTGACGCACATTCTCCTTTGCAGATACTTCACGTACATTCTCATTTACAGATACTTCACGTATATTTTCATTTGCAGATTCGACCGCAGATGTGGTATCCTCAACTTCTATTATACATTCCTCTGAATTAGTATCATCAATGCCTTGCGTATGCAGAGTTGGCGTTTTTTTTACGTTTTGGGATCTAAAAAAGATAGATATTCCTCTTTGTATTGAAAATAATAGGGTTAATCATTGTAATAAAAATAATGAAAGTTGTATTATGACCTAATTTTGTTAAAATGCTATTAAAAGAAAAATGACGTGTATATTTCAGTGGATGCAATTATATGTTTTGTTGTTTCAGGTTCCCAGCACAACTGCGGAGTGGGAAACGGTAATGAAGGATTACTACACGTTCTGGAATTTTCCTAACTGCTGCGGAGCTATGGATGGCAAACATGTTGTGATTAGATGTCCTAAGAAAACCGGTTCCTATTTTTATAATTATAAAAAAACCTTTAGCACCATTCTTTTTGCAATTGTGGATGCTAACTACAACTTTATATATATTGATGTCGGTACAAATGGCAGAGCAAATGATGCATTAGTATTTTCCAAATGCACATTCAATGAGGCTTTGGAGAATAATTGGCTAAATATACCTGATCATGGTGTCTTTGTGGGGGATGACGCTTTCCCGCTTAGAACCTCTCTCTTAAAACCTTACAGCAAAAAAACGTTATCTGATCAAGAAAAGATATTTAATTACTGGCTATCAAGAGCGCGTCGCGTGGCAGGAAATGCGTTTGGAATACTTGTATCGCGTTTTCGAATATTTGAAAAGCCCATCCCACTTAAAGTAGAAACAACTGAGCTATTAGTGAAAACAACATGTGCTCTTCATAACTGGCTCAGAAAAACTTCTACCCGCAATAACCCATACGTTAGTGAAGGATTGGTTGATACAGAATTATGGGAGCAAGGCAAAATTTTACCTGGAGCTTGGCGGCACGTCACACATCAAGGTCTTGAAGATATTAAACTTGTGTCAAGTAACAACTACAAGAAAACGGCTGCAAGCTTGCGGGATGATTACGCAAAACGGTTTTATTTCACAGACATTGTCCCATGGCAATGGAAAATGATTTAAATATTTTTTTATGATTGTACAACTTGCTAAATAAAAACGAATTCAATAAAAATATTTTTACATGACTCATATGCATTTTGATATTGGATAATGTAAAAATTTGTAAAACTGTCTCGCCAGCCAGCGCACGGTATAATACGTTATTAGTATAGTTGTGGGTACGCTGAACAAAATTGATTTAAAATAAAAAAAACACATATTAAGCAAATATTAAGTACACAAAATGTCATACTTACTGTAGTTGCTGTGCTACTCCTTGGTACACATACTGCATTTAGAAAGGAATCTGCTAGTTTATGCCAAAAAAGTTTTGGGACATAAAGATCATCTGGCCCTGCTCCACTCTTTGTTGACTGATTCACTTTAGCCAGCTCGGATGAGTATCTTGTACGGATTGTTTTTATCTTTAATTTTACATCTTCAACTGTTACCTCCTCAATATTTAGCTCTGCTACGATTTCCTTTAAAGCTTTGTCTCGGCAAGTTTTGTTTTTATACTCTTCTGCTTTCGTATTCCATAAACACTGTCGCTCTTTCATTAAATTCAAAATTAACGGAGTATGATCATCTTTCCACTTGAAAACCATTTTTAAGAAATAGAAATAAAACACCGTTAACCTCTATCCGTAAACAACGACGAACACGTGCTTGTTTAAGTTGTTTATCAGTTCTTCACTACGCACTGCAAGTGAAGTGGATGTTTACACGGTTCACTTTTAATGATTCATCCGCCGTGAATCATCGAAAGTGAACGAAAGTAGAACCCGATTCAACTTCAATCAATGTTCACTCTGGATGATCACTTTCGATGAATACTAGTTTACACGATTCATTTCTATTTCACTTTGGATGATTCATCCAAAGTGATCATCCAAAGTGAACCATGTAAATGCGCCTTTAGTCATTCATTATGAAATTGGCCGTTTGACTCTTCATCTTTAAAGTATACAACTGCATATGGGTGAGTCATTATGTATACTTTTCAACTTTACAATACTAGTGGAACTACCAACAACTCGTCTTCTTTCAAGGGTATGGATATCAATTCCCTTTCTACTTCCTGTACAGGATATGTTAGGAATTCAGTAGTAACATTATTGGATATAGGCATAATAATACTTTGCACCTTAGCATACCTTGCTCGGAGTGCAATAGGTGAGAGTTTTATGATAGCCAAACCCTCTGGCCAGAAAACTAAATTTTGCAATAAGTCAGCTATTTTAGGGACGGTCTGCACACTATTTCACTATACTCACTGTAGTATAAGCTACACTACGGTACACATTCCGAACGCATCCTGAATGACAGATGACATGAAGGATGACATTGACAAAGGAATGGTGAGCGATCACGAAATGATAACATGTCATGAAAATGTGCTTGTGATGTAAATCAACAGACATCAGCAAAACTGATAATATAAATAATTGTAAATATAGTGTACATAGTTGTAAATAAACAAATACAAAGTAAACCAACGCAGTGTTGCCAGGTGTGGCACATTTGCGCCAAAGTGGCGCATTTGAAATTGAAATGACGTTTAAAATTTTAGTACATGCGCCAGGGCGCCAAGAGTGGCGCTTTAAAATTTGAACCTAAGAGTGCTGTTTAGCTATGACTATTTAGTCAGAGTTTAGCAAGTTATAGAATCCATCCAGACTCCAGACCAAGAACGTGGTCCAATCTGTAGATGATAAGAAAGAAGGCGACAAGAGGCTGCTGACATAACATAAGTGTCATGTGCCTGTTAGTTGGCCTGATCTGTGGTCTATGTCTGTGGTTGAGAAAGTACTGACAGGTGATAGATGACAATTATAATTTTTTTCTGTAGTTCTGACATCTGTTACCGCTAAAATAAAACGGAACATAATATGGGAAAAATAGAAAAATTTCGAAAATTTAACAATAACTGGTTGTCTGAATCTTGGGCCAAAGGTGAGTGAGGTATCTACATTATTTTAAATAATAATTGTTGATATTAATTTAACTTTAAGGTTGGCTTGTTAATTCAAACAATTCAAGTAAATCTAAAATTGGAGAAGCCTTTTGTAGAATATGCAAAAGTACAATTAGAGCCCACAAAGCTGATCTAATTCGTCACTCCAAGTCGAAACTTCATTTAAATGAATGTTCCAAAATAAATGTAAGACAAGAACTTCAAATAACAAATCACATAACTGTTATTTCATCTGAAGGCAAAATCAAGAATCTTATGATAGCTGCTCATATAGCTTGCCATTCATCGATTACCTCTGTGGACCATTTAGGTGAATTGTTAAATAATTTAAAAATAATGTCAAAAAATAATTCTATTCGGCTGCATCGTACAAAACGTACAGCTTTAATAAAAAATGTGATATATCCATCCTTATTGGAAGACCTTTTGGAAGATGTTGGTGATGCTAAATATTCTTTGATAGTGGATAAAAGCACAGACGTAACAAATAAGAAACTTTTGTGTTTTTGTATAAGATATTTTAGTAATAAGCAAAAAACAATTCTCTGTTTACATTGCTTAGAGCAAATAGTCCCAACCTTCAAATTATAAAATGTATATGTCATTCTTTAAATAACGCAGCTAGAAAAGCTTCTGAAGTGTTACCACGAAATTTGGATTTTATGTGTAGGGAAATTTTTAACTGGTTTCATTGTAGTCCATTAAGAAGGGCTGAATATAAACGTTTATTTGATACTTTTAATCAAAATGAAAAAAAAAATTTCATAATTTTGTTCAGTTATCTGCAACGAGGTGGTTATGTAGATATAATGTAATTAATATTAAAATTGAACATTATGAAGAGCTAAAAGTTTATTTTAATACAATTATTGGTACAGAAAAATCATATACAGCTCTTTTGTTAAGAGACATGTTAAATGATAACAAAATTTTTTTGTATTTGGTTTGTTTAAAGCCAATACTACATGAAGTTAATAAATTAAATTTATATTTTCAAAAAAATTTCATAGAAATTGGAAAGGCTCATTCTGAAATAGAAAATTTAATTTTGTTTTTGGCTAAAAAAATTATCAAACCAGCTTTTACTCAAACTAATTCATTGAATGTAATAATTCAAAATCTTGATAATGACTTGGCTTTTGTAAAACCTACAGATGCCAATTTGGGTATGGACTATTGCAGGGAGGTAAAAAAAAGTTGTTTGAATGCTTCTGATATTGAAGGGGTTGATGCCAGAATGTGTAATTACTTAAAATCACTTTTGGAAGAATGCTGTAGAAGATTGCCTGATAATATTGATTATTTTAAAAAAATGGAATATTTTTCTCCTACTATTATTTTATCTCAGACTTGCTGCAAAGATTTTAAAAATCTCCCATTTTTAGATGTTTTCGCCCCCGAAAAGGATATTTTTAAAATGGAGAACCAATACTATAATTTAAAAAATGTTCAATGGAAAGATTTATATGGCGCTGATGTTTTAGAAAATTCTTACAAATTTTGGGCAACAGTTAAAAACCACAAAGATGCTGTGGGTAGAGAGGTTTTTACCGAATTATCAAATTTTGTTTTCATATTATTATCTTTGCCAAGCAGCAATGCTACTGTTGAGCGAATGTTTAGCATTATGAATATTGTAAAGAACAAAATGAGAAATCGCATGTCTATCACATTATTAAACTCAATAATACAAATGAGAGTTTTTTTCTTTGTTCAAAATATTTGTTGCAACCCATTTAAACCATCAAAAAAAATGATTCAGAAATTTAATAATAATATTTACAATAATACCTGCACAATAGAAGCAGACCATGATGTATTAGCTCTTCAGTATGTAGTGGAAGATGATGTTGATGAGTATCCTATATTGTCAATTATTTAAAGTTAATATGTTTATAGAAAAAAAAATTTGTTTGATTTCGTACCTGACCCGTGTCCGGGAGTAGTATTACATTAATTTTTTAGCTTAAGAATTTTTTTTCCTATATTTTCCTATATCTTCCTATATCTTCCTATATTTTCCTATATTTATTATTACAGAGAATACAGAATTTTTATTTTTTGTGCAATAAAGTAACATGTATATTTACCTTGACATAAAACTAGGTAGGTAGATATATATAAAATTTAAAAAACAATATTTTTTAGTTATGTTTTGAAAGCAATTTTTATGTATAATTTTTTTAAGATCTAATAAAAAATCTGCATTAACATTAGTATCTATTTTATTTTTCTAAGATATCATTAACCAAATAACTTTTGGTACACAAGGAATCAATAGCGGATATTTAAATCTACCGCCGTAGTTTTTACGCGTGACGCTAGCTTCTAGCGTCAAATGTGGTCACGTTGTATGAATTAGAATCATAGATTAAAAATTAGAATAGAGCGCTATCTGAAACCATAGGTGGCGCATTCTTGGCGCATTTTAATGTCAACATTGTCGCATGAGAGTTTGTAATACCTGGCAACACTGAACCATGGCCACCTAGAATACAAGATGTGGCAACGTGGCGCACCTGTCAAATAGTGGGCCGATGAGAACCAAGGATGATAGATTGAGAATAGGATTGATTAAAAGCTGAAAAGTGTCAGCCGAGTTTGATGACGTCACTGGTTACCCATGCGCGCGTCGCCTTGCGCGAATTATGAAACTGTGAAATTCGTGGTGTTATTTATTTATTTTTAATAACAAAAAAAAATAAAGTATTTAATATATAAGTAAAACCTCTTAAGTCACATTTTTTCAACATGTTTTTTTTAAATCATTTCTTTAAGGTATATGCGTATTCTGGGTATAAATCATGTAAGTCAAAAGACATTCCTTTTACTTTAAATAATAAAAATAAATTGGGTGATTTAAAAGCAAGTTCGGGGATAGTATTCTGGAAAAGCATAAGCCATTATGTAACAGCATTTTTAGTTGGCCAACTGCAAATGTTTAAGATAATCCAGATAAGAATGATGGAGAATATGTTTAGGTACGCACCTTATAGATACTATAACATTACAAATTAATACATGTGAAATTTTAATAAGTTAATTTTTAAGTGTAATTTTCAATAAGCAATAAAAAAATGATTACTATGTTAAATTATGTTCCACTTACCCTATTTCTTGCTAAAGTCATGATCAGTTTTTCAGGTTTCTTTCATTATTATTATTTATAAACTGTGTAGGTTATTCAATATTTTAATTTTTTGCAACTCAAATATGTACTAAATTTAGAGTAAAAAAGTCCTTTGTTGGTACATGAAATAGCTTTTATTGATTCCCAAAAAAACTCTTATTGTGTGATCTATGAGGTTTTTGAAATGGCTGATTCAATTTTATACTCATTTTTATTAATCTGCAATTATTACAGGACAAAACTGGTATTTTTACATGAAATAATATAAACACTAGATAGATATTTTATGTTTTATTTAGTTGAAGAACATGCGCAAATAAAACAAAAACTATTCATACAAAAGAAATATTCAATTGGCAATATATTTTTATATTCTTAGAGAGAGAAGTATACTTTATTGACACTAAAGCATCAACAGGCCATCAACCGAGGTCTTTCAGCCAATTTACAAAATATATAGTAATACATTGATTTTCCTAAGATTAGGTACAATACAAATTATTATATTCAAAGAAAACTAAAATCATTATGCAATATCATCAAACAAGATCCATTATACATCTTCTATATAAGTTAAAAAAAAAATATATATATATATATATATAAATTTCATAATAAAAACCAAGATATTAAGTGACATATTATTGCCGTGATATGTAGATAATTTCTTCAAACAGAGTTTTCTGTGGATGTTTTTCAAAAGGTATGTTACTGAATTCTACCAAGGGAGGCACTGGAGTCGCATTTGAAGTACTCAGAACATTTATTGGTAAGCACAATGTAGGGACTGCGGTTTTTTTTAAATTTTTCTCAATGGTTTTCCTGAAAATAAAAAAAGAAATAATTTTTTTCCTCAAACATTCAAGAAAGAACTTCTATGTGTTACAATTTTTCAATAGATTCTGATAGTTTTCAGTGTTATGAAAACAAAAATATAAACTTCTCAAATGCAAAAAGTATTTCTGTACTCCCATATTAGAATAGATTTTTAGTTTCGTCATTCCTGAACTATTTTTCATAACAATACAAAAAAATTGACCAATAGAAATATATTGATTGTTATAATCTCCAGGCTCACCAATAGGAATCCATTTTTTGTTATAACCTAGGAGGCATCTTTCTAAAAATTGTTTGACAGTTCTGTCACATGTGTCAGTTTAAATACCTACTTATTTTAAAAAAGAACAACAGTTATTTTTTGTCTGCACCGACTGAAATTATACTGTTTCTTGGTCGTAAAGAAAATAGCATCTGCAACTGTCATGTAATGGTTATTAATACATGATTGTTGCAGAATATGCCATTAGGACACAGTTAGGACATTACAGAAAGAATATAAAATAATTAAGAAACTTCTTTACGCTTACCTAAGAGTTCATTCTCTAAATCCCGTTCAAAGTTGGTCTCAGTAAAATGAATGGAGCACACTCTATGATTTTCAGCGTTGAACGTTTTTGATTTGTGACACCTTTTTATCCATTCTTCTCGTATTGTAGATGACACAAAATCTTTATGTGATGGAAACCGGAAAAAACTTAAGTCTCTTTCAGTTTTTTTACAATCTACAAAACTATTGTTACACCCTGCTACAGCGCAACGTATTCCAGGCATCTTGGAACTAAAAATCAAAATATTTAAAATCCAAATTTTCACATTGAAAAGCAGAGGTTTTTTCGGGTAGAAAAATGGATTTTTAAAATGTCTATCTTGAGAATGTCAGACAAAAATTCGAACAGAATTTATACAATTATATGAAAGTGTATGGGACTCAGTTTGTAAATTTATTGAAATAGAGCATTTTTTAATCCCTTTTATTAAAACATTTTCTCAAATTCTCTCTTATCATATTATTTCATATGAAGAGATGGGGTCGCTGTGAATAAGCGTATGATGATGGTTTTTATACTTTTTGTCATAAGATGTCTCCCTCGAAATCAAAATTGACCTGTCCGATAGAATTAGTGCAGATTTTCTAAAACTCTTTAACAGAAAAAACCTCTGTTCCCTTTTTAATGTGATACATCCTATTATAATCAGATTATAATAAATAAACTGTATACCTACCTAAAAGTAATCTCTTGAATAGTAACAGGCTTTTAAGTCTCTGTAAAAATACTGAATATGGACTAAATAACTCACTAATTACTAATAAATAATACCAATAATAATAATCAATCAACGCAAAAAATAAGGAAATACACAACTTTATCAACAACAAGTAACGGCTACGATTTTCGTCTTAGAAACAGCTGTTCATTTATCAATAGTTACACTTATAACAATACAGTTCAAAATCTGTCTTTGCTTAATGCACATAGAAAGAGAAGATAAACATATAATTGATGGAACACCGATGTCGACAAAAGAACGTTGCTGTGACGTCACTGGTTACCCAAATGGCTAGCGTTGCTCTTATGGGATTAATCCATCCTATTCTCAATCTATCATCCTTGGATGAGAACGACTTGTAGGCCTACTACAATGGTGAAAAATATGAAATAAACCAAGCTATAGAACATTTTTAACGAATAAAAATCGAAATATTTATAGGTAGCCTAGATAAAATGAAAATGCAAAAGGTAATTAATTTATTGATAAGAATATAAAATATAAAGAAAATCAGCCTCTACCTTCCCCTACAGCTGACCAGACACCACCTTAAAATAATTATTTCTTCGCCTTTTATTTCTTAATAGACCTTTATTAATACAAACTGAACTAAATACAATAATATGAATTTTTTGATGTGGTATAATAATTTCTCCCCTGACACCAATTATTTGGTATATAGGGTCCCGATTATATATATATTATTATGGTTTTTTGATATTTCCATAATAATTATTGATATTTGAGAACTATTATTCTTTTTAAGTCCCGCGTTGATTCAGACAGTTATTTTTTTATTCAAATGAAAGAATCTGTATCGAGTTTTGTTCAAATTAATTATATGGGATCCAGCTGATTGTTTAGAGACACAAAAAACAGATGTTCCCAGCCAGCATAGACAGATAGAAAAGAAAGTTGCTCTCTATGGTTCTCAGGGTCATTGGTGGCTATGCGTCTGCATTTGAAAACCTTAGTGAATACTCACCTACTTACCAAGACTTGTTGAAAGCGTATATAACTATTTGAGATGGTAATGTACTCTCGATAAACAAACACATTAATTCAAAGAAAAACACATGCTTTAATAGTGAAGAAAGATGAAATAAACGTGGGTGAGTAATGTGCAAATAGTACTATAAAATGTCTATGAAGGTTACTTGGAATATACACAAATAATTGAAGAATGATCGTCTCAATTATGTATGGTCAATCTAAGGTTGAATTAACTTTACACTCGTTAAGTGTAATTGAATGTTGTTTTAACTGTCTCAATATTCTCAAGTTAATGCTAAACTATCAAATACATTTGAATCAACTTTATTTTCATAGAGGTTTCAATTTATCTATGGTTTCGAATTCAAGTTGAATTTAATATGAGTTGAGATCTATGATACAGGTGATAACAACATTTCAAAAGTTTGGTTAAAGTTATTTCGTTAGTAAAATTTAGTAGTTATGATATCAAACAAAGAATATTAATAAATGCAAAAATTAATCAGGAAGAAAATCACTAAAGGTAAGTTCTAGTTGTTAGTAGACTAACAAGTCATGCGTTTATAGTCATAAACAGATCAAAACATTGAACGTATGTCTCGATTTCAGGTTATCAAAATTCAAACTTACAAGTTTCTGGTATACAAATAGAAAGGTGAGCTACTTGCACCTATTGTTCCAAATGTGCTGTGTTCCAGGGATGATAACCAATAAACATTATCTCCAATTTCCATTAATAAGGATTAGAGAACTTATTGATCAGGCATCACATATTCTCAAATTTCTTCTATGGGATTATACTTCCAGGTAAGTACAATTTATTTTACTATTTACTGAATTTCCTCGAGTCTTCTACCTTTATTATTCTACCTGACAACCCCTACATCAACTTTCTGTCAGAGTTGTTTGATTTACCATTTCTAGTAGCTTTGATTTTAGAAACAAATGAACGTCAGACGAAATTCTTGCGAGGCTTACGCTACAAACGCCAAAGAGACCTGACAATTGTGTCAAATTTGGGCTTAAATTTGTTATTTTAACCTTAAATATTTTTCATAAAATGTATAAAATTTCCTGAAATTGTCTAAACATACTCATAAACACTGAAAAACATTGTCTAGAAACAAAATTAAACTATTAAATCCAAACATTTTTCCTGAAATTGTGTTTTATTACATTTATAGTCTGTTTAACGTTGTTTGTATGAACATGTCTTTATTCTTAACTCGTGTCTTGGTCTGGCACTTTTAACACTCCAATCTACTAAAATATTGTTCACTACACTCCCTAATATCTATTGAACTAACTAAAAACTAATAGCCTTATCTAGGATAAGACTACTGAGACAATGTATAAACCTTCTTTCAATTCCATCTGAAATGCTTTATATTCACCTCTCACATTTAATATGAGGCAGCATGAGTTATCTCATGTTATGAGATTATTAATTTGATATTCCTAGTAAATGTTTCTATAGAGAATAGTTATCTAGAATTTTTAGTTTGAAAACTTCATGCAAAGTTTGCTATTTATGTTACATAAACAATATTTGAGTGTGGTTTGAAGTAGCCCTAGATATTCTACAAATTCTTATATTTGTAACTGGGTATTGAACTCAAGTTCTTATGTCATAGTCATGATTCGACTATCTTTTAAAAGTACAGGATGATCATTTTATTGTTTATCTTCTTTTTGCTATATTTAAAGTTAACATCTAAAATTCCTGTGCAGTTGAATGTTTGTAATTTACCTATGGATATTATAGTTGAAGAAATAAACATTTTCTATCTCATAATGAACTCATGTGGAGTAATTATATAAATCTTTGATGCCCTCTGGAATGGATTTGACATCTAGGTTATTTATATTTCAGTAAAATTTAATATTGCATATTAATTTTCATTAAATTTTGCTGTAGTATATTTATTTCATTAAAATATATATGTTCAAATTATAATGCAAATTTATTTATGTAACCTTATAAAATTATCTTAACTTGATCGCAAGGTTGGACGATTCTTGTTCCAACTTTCGTTCCTTCAAATTGCAAGAGTGCTTCGATGGTCTTCGATAGATGGGTTTCTCGATTTTCGGAGAACCACTCCACTTGAAACACCTCCACACACGAATCACAACTTAAAAGTTCGGTATATCTAGTCAATTGTCGAAACAAAATTGGATCACGTTCGGTACGTTACAATCTAGATATTCTACTGACTGCGCCAGAAATGATTAGGAATGCCCAAATAACGTTTTAAAAAAATTATTTATTATTTCAATTAAATGAAAATCTAACAATAACTA
>CAJUYH010010616.1:0-12016 GCA_910591685.1 Galerucella tenella
GACATAGGTTTCCCAAACATGACCCTTTGTTGTTGAATGAGTGGGTTGCCTTTATTCGCAATTCAAAACTAAAAGAATCAAGCGCTGAGCAGATTTATAAATCCTACAAAGTTTGCAACAGGCATTTTGAACCACAATATGTTGTTATTGGGACAAAAAGGGGCCTCACTCGCAAAGTTGTTCCTACAATCCTTTCAGGATTGGTCAAAAAGAAATATTATCACTCTTATCACTCTTAGGTATTATTTAGCTCGTGGTAAAATGTAAATTGCATTTAGGAATTCCTAAATTCGTCTCAGGTATTACCTGACTTTAGGAAATGGTTAGTGAAATCGGGCATTAGTTCCACTTCCATTAAAAAAGCACTATGAAATAGTTCTGAACCCATCCACTGCGATTGCTGAAATTCTTCTTCCATTAGTCTGTTTTTCGGCCTCTGCTGCCTTGCCTATTTCGACAACTCAATTGCAACTAGCGCTTCAGGTGGATGGGTTTGACACCTCATTTTTTCATTATAGGTAATCCTATTAGACTTTCACTTCCATAGGTTAGACTGTTTTGTGGTTTGGCTTATACAGTAGCTCTGTTCAGATTACTGCTGGTTATTTTTATTGATAAGTTGATATTATTTGATTTTGATACAGTCATGTATCTATTAATAGATATATGGTTACAGTTGATTGCATTGCATATCAATAATGGACTACTCTGTGCTATCAATTGGAAAGGATACCATTATTCTTAAAAATAAGGGTAGGTACCTACCTAATGTCTACCTATGCTGTAATATAATACTTTGAAATTTATTAATCAATAATCATTATTCAACATGAGTTCCTAACATTGTGTTATGATATTAATAAAATTAATATTCAACTCATCCATGGTTTAATCAATGTCCATGGTTAATTAATTTCTATTTTCGGAATGAAAAATATAATCCCAAATTCATATACACCATACAATGACATTTGATTTACCTCCGGCAGGTTTAGCCTCTGAACGGTTACTCCGAGTAACCAACAAACATACTTTTCTAATCACGTGATCATACTCTTCTCTACTCACTGGAGTAAGTTTATGAACGTAGCCCTAGCGGATGAGTTGGTTAAGAAAGAGTGCACTCTGGGTGACACCCCGGGTTTTTTCGAACTAGTGTGAAAGTCAACCAGTGCATATAATAATTCATTTTCGAACGGCTGGTGTGCACACGATATGACGCCCAGAGTGAAGAGTCGAACGCACACTGAATTTATATTAAGGTATTTTGCGCACGCTACTAATATGAAATTATTCTATTTTAGTTATTGCAAGAAGATAAAAAGTTGGATTAATGAAAAATTAATACTCCATACTCCACTTGTGACCATTCTCAAAAATAAATAAGTACTGACATTTTAAAGTTTCTTTTATTTCAGAAATCTCGAACCTTTAGTAACGTTCATCCCAACGTAGCGCTACTGGATAGATCAACAATTTCCTATTGAACGCGACTTAAGTTTCTTTCTCAAAAAACTTTATTTTTAAAAACAACTTTTATTGTTTTAAATACAACACTAATCAAACTACTAGTTAATTAGAATATAAGCACAGTATATGAACCAACCAGTAGTATATCTCTCATAAATTTCATTCATAAATAGTCAGAGCTTTTGATAACCTTGAGCGGATCGTTTTACGATTCACTTTACCATAGGCGTGGGTGCATACGTTTTAAAATGACTTGAACGTGTTAAATGTTTCTTCTTAAATATGGTAGAGCAGTACACTGATGAGTTAATAAAACAATAGTCTTATACAAAATATTTATTGGTTTTTCCATATTACAATTTTCATTTTGTGAAATTTTTAAAATCTTTATTGACAAATTTTGATGTGTAATAAAGTCGTACCCTGAAGAAAAGTTTTATTGAATATTTTATTGGAAAATCAACACAAGGATGTACAAACTCTGTTGTTTGACTAATATTTATAAGTGATTCAACAATATTATATTCCGTAGCAACTTTCTCAAAATTCATTTGGAATAATGTTTCTAATAATGAGATGTATTGTACAAAATTTTCATGCGGCTTATTCAAGTTTCCAAAAGTATCCTTATTCGTATTTTCATAAGCTCTAAGGTATCAGTATAAAGACGAATCGTCTTAATTCTGATAGGCTTGTGAATACTTCTCACATACGCTGCATGTATGAATTTCCGAACATTTTTTAATTAAATAACCACAAAATTGGAATTGGAATAGCCTTTTCTAAAAGAAGTTTTCTTTGATGATGTTGCATGATCATGTCTGGTTCAAAATGAGCACCACATAAACGATGATTACTATTGTATAGAGTTTCTATTTTTGGCATCAAGTCAGGCCTATCGCATGCTTCGAGCCAAACTTTAGCTCTGAAACAAAAACAACAAATTAAATCAATGCATGAAACTAATGCTCATAAATGTAATATGAAGATCAAATAATAAAGTATTATACATTTCGTATGAAAATATAAACAGTTTCTCACCTTTCTGAATCCTTTGGAAAACGGTAAAAATTTTCATCACAATTATAATATTTATTGTTACATCCACGAACTACACACACACTACCCGATTTCTTCTTTTTAATGGTATCCATTGCAAAAAATGCTTATAAACTATAAAAATAATAAGAGCTCATCCATATCTCAAATGTGGTTGTATGAAATTAAACCAATGGTTCAATAAAACTCAAAGTCCAAACCACAAAAATTTTTAATAAAAGTTCCTCAAAAAGGACACTTATAATGTGTGCTACTAGTTTCGGTACAATATTACCATCATCAGGCTATACAATATAAAGAGAAAAGGTACACTTAATACATGAAGATCTTACTAGATTATGTTAAAATAATTAAGCAAATTGTTAATAGATATCAAATGAATATGAAAATTTAAAAAAGTTAATCAGACAAAGCTTGAGAATATTACAATTGTTGATATTAAATTTAAATTTATTAATATAATTAATAGGTTAATGAGAATCATAAATTATAACTTTGATAATATAAATTATAAAAATTAGGTAGTCAAATTGAAATGAAATAAAATCAATCATAGTTACCTGTATGAAATATGAAATCCAAAGACCAACGAGTTGTTGCCAAAAGTTTTAAATGTCAAAACATGTTTTAAACAAATAAATTATAATTTGAGTGGTGAGGAAAGAAAATAAAAGAAAATGGAAAACATTGGAAATAAGATATTTAAAGTTACTTAAAAATTAAATTGTTGACCTAATGGTCTATGCCAAAAGGGGGGAAATGTTCAAAGAATTTTAATTTATTTAAATTTACATTTGATTTTCCTTAAAGGAATGTTGGAAATTAAATGAAGAAAAATATCTTTTGTCAATTTTATGTAATGAAATAGTCTAAAATTGACAAATAATAATAATCTCATAAGTATTAATAAGTTCATAATGAATATTATTTAAAATAATATTCATTATGAACTTATTAATACTTATTTTGATAATGGTTATTTTAACCGTTCAAATGTTTTCAGTGGCTAGTCCAAGTGTACCTTTTCTCTTTATATTGTAGCCTGATGATGGTAATATTGTACCGAAACTAGTAGCACACATTATAAGTGTCCTTTTTGAAGAACTTTTATTAAAAATTTTTGTGGTTTGGACTTTGAGTTTTATTGAACCATTGGTTTATAAAAATAATACCAAAACCCCGTAAAAATATAAGCTGTAATAAATAATTTTATTCGCAAATTCACCACTGCTACTTTAGTTGGATCGCAGCACAGCACTGGCCGCCGGATTATATAGTCATCCGAACGACGTTGTAGGTCACAGAGTGCTCGGCAGTGTGACGTCACGAGATAACATACTGGTTCGTTCATAAAAGTTTAATGTTACGGCAATGAATATAAAAATCAGACTGAATTCATTTAAATAAAAACATATAAGCAAATATTGTAAGTAGCAAAATAAGCATTTCTCCTTTTACTCATATCCGGGTGTTGGGTTCAATTATTATAACAGGCAGTTATAAGGGTCAATGACTATAACTCGCGTGCCTTGTCAACTAATCAGGGTGAGTTCGAGAACGTCACACCGATTGAAATTTTGCACTTGTTTGGTGGGGGTAAAGGGCGGTCGTAGTGCGACGCTCCATCGAATGAGGAACGGATTTACCTTCTCGCGGTTGTTAACTATAACCATACTTTTTTAAATATTATTTTTCAAATTTGGACTTTCACTTCTATAGGTTAGACTGTTTTGTGGTAGGGATTTACCAACTTTCGACGGAAGTCGCCATTTTGAGAAGCCACATTGGTGACATTAGTCATCAATTCTTATGTAAACAAGGTGCTTTCGATTATTTACTTTTGGCTGCTAGTAGCAGCTCGTAGTGACTGAATTCCGTTCGTTTATTACCGGGCGTGACGCCTAGTCTTACCTTCCCCTTGCCCCTCAAGCACATACCGAAAAGTCTACGGACATTAAATATTTGACGTTTGTCCGGTTTGACGTTTATTTAAAGGTTAAGATTGTGCCGATTACGATTTAATACTATTTAAACCTCACTAAAAATACCTAAATATGCAAAATTTTATTATCAAAAACATTATAATTGAAAACTGTTCTTCTAACAACACAGGAAATTCATTGGCATTGGCACATGTCAGGTGGTTTTGAGGATCCTAAAAAATCGTGTTCGATTTGCTCGAAAGTCGTGACGACTGAGGCGTCACGCACAAGTGCTTGAAGCCCAAATAAACGAAAGCAACAATAGATAACCTTAATATACTGAAATGTGTCAAATTGAAAAGCCACGTTAAAAAAATAGTGATTTTCAGTATTAGAAAGGTTATTTATGAGTATTAGTATTAAGTTGTACAATAGTGTTTGGAGACTGCTTTTATCCAACATATAGCACCTTAAAAATATGCATATGAGAACTTTTTTGTTTTCTCTAATTGAATAATTTAATGTACGCCTCTGGTTTGTTTACGCTTCAACGGAAGTCGGCCATATTGAGAAGCCACTTTGGTCTATGATTTTTTCTGTTCTCTCCTCAGTCTTCTACCTCCATGATTTAAAACCATGATTGACATTGACACTATTTGTAATTTCATGGTTTTACAGAAAACTACTATTTGCATCAATCTAATAATTGGTATATGGAGCTACCGCATAATCTTTATCATTAGACAACTGCTTTAAAATAAAACAAAATAATATTGGCAATATATTTATTTTAAAATATCAAATTGTACATAATCATTAAAATCTTGATAAACGCAGCTAATAAGAATGCCAAAAGGGCATAATGTGCACAAAACATTTTCATATACTTTATCTTGCCCTTCGGAATGGTTTCAAGAGGGTCTTCGAGTATATACAATCGACCACCCCTGGTATAAGTGTAGAAATACAGGTCCCAATCGAGAAGTTTCATACTAAATTCGAACAATTCTTTATCTCTTTTATTCAATCTCTGCCATAATAATTGAACGTTATTGTTGGAAAATGTCCACTGTCTTTGACAGAAATATGACAGTACATCTGCGAATTTATTTATTTTGGCGTATCCTTTCACTAGCCTGAAATAAAAATATGAAATACTTCAAATTGTTTAATAAACTCATAAGCTCCTTCACTTTACAAGCATTTTTCAAGCCTTCAAAAGCATATTCCCACCCCACAAAAATATTGCAATATGCACTGACTCCCTTTCCTCCATTCAGTCAATCAAGTCAATCTCCACTGACCACCCAATTGTCCAGAGCACACACGACATCTATCATACTCTCGTTGCTCAAGATATAACAGTCTCTCTCAACTGGCTTCCATCTCACATCGGCATTGATGGTAAAGAAACTGCGGACCGTCACGCGAAAGAAGCTATCACTAATAACAATCCAACACACTTTGTCCAACTCGCAAAGATCCACTTCAAAAACGTTACACAAGACTCTTAGCGACACCTTGCATGACAGCACTTCATGATATCCATCCATCCACTTCTCTTCTCTCCCTTAACTCCTTAACCCGGATAGAGGCTACTATAATTAGAAGAATCCGAATCAGCAATACCAAACTCACACAAGGATATCTGTTGTCTCCAGGAAATTGTCCCGTTTGCCATAGCTGTAATGACATAGTGACTGTTAAGTACTCACTGACGGACTGCAAACAATTTTCTGCTACAAATCGACAATTTGACCTAAGGCCTAAACTCGAGAAAATGCTCCACTGCCCTACCGAAATCAAGGAAGTTTTACAGTTCCTGAAAGCTACTACCCACTAAGCATGTAATGTTACAAAATATTACCACAATATTATGTATGGCTTACTTTCGTAACATGATAATGTAATATTTCATACAGCTCAATGCTATATTTAAGTTTCTAACATGGCAGAAAAAGCTACTGACAAGTTGTACGTAAGTTATATAGCGAGCTATTGATTGAGTTTCAGCTGCAATGTTACATCAGCCATGAAAGTTAATTATAAATGCAACAATACAAAAACTATCTACGATCAATGTGACTGCAGGTTACATTTGGAACTATCTATCAAATTTAAATAGGAACGTTGCACTGAGTTTGAAGTTACATTATATTTACAATAATACATAAGTTAGCTAAAAACTATATTGACAGTACACAGAATACATACAATACATTTTTAGTTTTCGATTGCATCATCGCAGAAATATATGAAATAATACGCCATGACAATTTTAAATAGTAAATATAAATAAACTTTAAATAATATTTCCCATCAGACAAGCCAAACAATTTTGTATTTCCGGGTCATGAGAAGGTGCCGGGGCGCCACCATATTGCTTCGAGTTTCGTGTTCGAGAAGTACGCAGTACGCCTCATTCTGCAATTTAGTTGTGTATTGTGATTTGTTTTACTTAGGTACTCTTGTTTATTTTGAACTATTATTGCTCTGCAATTTTGTTTTGGTGTCAGAACAATGGAAAACGCATCTGCATTCAAGGTAAAGCAATTACATAATTTATTATTTTAGGTTAGGATGGCTTGGTATATATGTATTATCTTTCTGTGTATAGTAGGAAAATAGTAGTGTCGTTTCGGTACCTACATATTATTATACAGATAGGTAGGAACGAAATTGTCGTAATCAATTTATTTTCATAAGATATATATTCAAATTAGAAGATGAAAACAACAAACAACAACTGATGGTGAGTATGTAGTTGAAAGTAGTAAACTACAGTTCTTTTCAATTTGAAAGGTTGGAGAATACTTTTACATTTGTGAATGCTGGGGAATACTTTTTCATTTCAATTTTACTTCCAGGTTCTACAGTACATTGGTGGCGTTAATGAGAAATAGCACTATCATGTTTAAGTTAAATATTGTAGGTATTTACAATATTTTTTTGTTTCAGATGCAGTGAGACATTCCTTTCCATGCATCAAGGATGATGCATTTGAAAGGAATGTGATGACTCGGTTGCAGTTTGCCAAAACCCGTCTTGACAGAGGGAAGCAGTGATTTTTATTACCATGTATGAAACTTTTTTCAATGGTTTGTTGAGGTTGCTTTATAGATATGTTTGAGAGGTTTGGTAGAGTAGGTAGTAGGTCAAGTTATCAATCTTTAAGCTCTGAACATTCAATGATTATTTTGTTTCAGGTTTGTTTCAGGATAAGAACAAAAAGAATTTTCATTTTTTTTACATTTTAATGTGCTGAGTACTTATTTGTTTTCTTTTGTTATATTTTATATGAATAAAATTATTAAATTGAACATTTTGTCTTTTTGACCTCCAAGGCTTTCAAGGACATGTAAACTTAACAACTTCTCATGACAGAAACCTTCCTGCAATTACTAATTATGAAACATTACATATATGTATCAATCAATTTTAGTAGTTGCTGCAACATTGTCACAAAACGACATTTTTAATATCGCATTTACATTTTTCTTGTACATTATATGCAATGTTGCAGTAACCTTGCTGGAATAAATAATAATGGCTCATTCCGTTTGTAATATTGCTGAACGTCCGTTTCAGTAGTTGCTGAACCTTTGCAGTAAGGTAGTAGAAAACTCTGATGTAACATATTACACATTACGATGAAAGGTTACTGAAATATTGTATAAATATTACTTTGCTTAGTGATGATTGATGAGTTTTTTGGCGACCCCAGGGTTGCGGACCGCTGTCCTAGAGCACAGAGCCTGGAAGATTACTGGATAGAAGAGGAACATTTACCTAAGTTGAAGCCTGCAGACATCCTAAAATTACTCCGGGAAATAGGACTAAAGGAACTACCTACTAGTTTCTGAGACTCAACTCAGAAACTAAGTAGAAGTAAGGGCACTGGCGGATCTGAGGGGGGGGGCCATGCCCCCCCCCCTTGATATTGGTTCAACAACCAGAGTCTGGATATGCAACTAAACCTTTGATTGGTTTTCAACAAGAATAAAACACACGTTATATGTTTTACAAACCAAAATTATTCGTTGTATTGATTCTCAAACACTCAAACATCCCAAATCCACATGTTTTTAAATTTATCATTAGAATTGTGGATTTGTGTTTTTGTTTGTTTAGTCACATTTTTATCCATCTTATTTATGTTATTGTTCACTAGTTTCAGTTGTTTTCAGTATATTTTCAAACAGTGACCAAAGACATATCTTTCTGAACAATAATTTTATCAAGTTTTTGTTCCAGTTGTTTTATTTTGAGAGTTTATTACTTATTAGAATTGTGGAATTTTGTTTTTGCTTGTTTCGCCATATTTTGTTCAATCTTATTTATATTATTGTTCACTGGTTTCAGTTGTTTCAAATAAAGAAAATATATATTTATATATAATTCATTTCTATGGATTTTATTACTTTGGTTCCAAATTTCCATTAACTCATGGCCCCCCCCTGAAAAACTCTCTAGATCCGCCAGTGAGTAAGGGGGCACAATAGATCTTTTAGGCCTCAGTGCATGTCACCCCAAAATACTTACATACACACATACATACCGAAAAATCTAATTTGGAATTTGTAATAATATTATATTATGTAAATATTTGCATCTATTTTTTCTGCGCCAATGACCAGCGTTGTCGAGGCACGTTTGACTTAAATAAAAAAATTAATAAACTTGATACTTACATTGGTTTTTTTCCAATACATATCGCTATAAAATCGACAATGTGTGCTGGTATTGTATGAAGAAAAAACACTGATATTAGAAAAAGCCATTTATTCTGTATCATTCTGAAATAGCTATGCCATATTACTTTTTCAGATGGAATTTGCGTGGCGTGTTTTGTACTCAGACGTTGGAATTCGTCTGGAAATTAATAAATAAATACAGAGAACACCCCAATTAAACAAAGAACTTACCCCAACTTATAGGTTTTTCAGGTGTACTGACAAAATTATAAACAGGTATCTCTTTATCAAATTGTTCTTCTCTGCTTTCCTTTTCTCTTAATTCTTTGTTATCGTTTATTGTTCTAAAATAATAATAAAATTGTGAAAATGGTTTATACACGGTGTTACGGGACTTGGTATACTTGACGTAAGAGATATTGTGCGAACTTAAAGTTGTCGGCTTTTTGTTTGACTGTAATACGATACGATACCGTCATAGTCCAGTCAATATTTTAATTTATAATGTTTATTTGACGATAAATGTTCTTAATAATTTTTAATTATCAAATAAATGTATTGACTGTCTAGCGATTATTTTTAACCCCCAATTATGGAGCACTATACTAGGTACTTTTTAAGATACTTAGCGTTAATATATGGAACAAAATACATTTTTCAATAAATCTTTATCTGACCGACGACTCGGGCTTTCTTTTCATGTATTCATGGTTTCTTCCAATCTAAAATTGTTCTTTCCTCTGCTATTTATAACTCGAATATAAAACATTTTGCTTTAAACAATATTTAACTATTTTCATATTTGTAAACATCTTGAACAAAATACCAGACGATTAACATTACCTTATATATCGTTTTATTAAGAAGAAATAGAAATATAGATTTCCAATATTTTATTATTTTTCACATATTTGACTGAACTATAACTATCTTTTCCTACGATCACTACCCAAAGAAGACTTTTGCACACTCAAATCTAACCGCAAAGTTGATGTTTTCCGCGATCTGTCATAATTGACATTATTTACGCTCTAGAGCGTACTTTTCCGGTCGCCTGTTTTCATTTACAATAAACTGAAGAAAGGTAGTGAATAATAGATATATTAAAACAAAATGTAGAGCAGTCCGAATATTTTAGTTGAAATATTAATATTTGAAGATATTTCGAACGAAATTAATAAATATTCCTATATAATTTGACTGACATCTACAATTTATACAAGTTACTGGATTTACAACGCTGCAGGTTACGCTACCAACAAATAGATGGAGGTGTATATTTTATATGTTAAATTTTATTGGAATTATAAAATAATTCAAACCTCATACATTGATATTATTTTGATTCAATACTACAGTGAAGGATTTATTTCTTAGTTCAAGATAAAAAATAATATTTACAACTTATTACAAATATAACGTTGTTAAGATTGACAATTTTCTTGATCGTTTTTGCAGATTCCTATTTTCATAGTATTGATTTATACGGACAAGTTTACGTAGTAGAAATATAACAGTCAGAAGGTAGGCAATGCATTATACACCTAGATGCAACAGTGATTGCATATTTAAGTACCTACCTACTATTTTGTGAAAATAGTAGACTATGGAATTAATGAAACGTCATTATTTCATTTTTAGCTTATAAAAAAGTTGTCTGTTTATAAATAGCTATTTGAAAAATGGAAAGTGACAGTGAATTTTCAAGCACACCTCCAGATATAGCAGATTTTGCTAAAAATATTACTCTTAATCTTCTGCCAACTAAATCCAGAGGTAAATACGAAAAACAATAATTATTGTTACATGTTTTCAACATCACATTCTAATAAAGTGTACTTTTCATGTTTTTTTAAATTATTTGTTAAAAAATAAGGTGATCGTAGAAAAAATCTTGTGTGCAATTCGAGCAGAAAGTGTCACTTTCCGCTCTTAATACACAAATAGCTATTTAGAGAGGGTTATTTTACGATAGCAAACGATGCTGAAGCTTTAGTCGGTAGTCTCATCAAGAAAGAGTATAGTGTTTTTCTGAGGGTGAGTGTGCATATTTATTAGCAATTATAATTTTAGTTGAAAATTAAATATTTACAATGTGGCGTCCTTGGGAAATATCCAGCTCGGTAAAAAATATTGTGTGTAACAACGACGAAAGTGAAAGTGATAATTTTAGTAATAGTGTTAGTGAAAACAGGATTCGAAGACATTTAAATTTGGAAGCACAAATAATATGTTTCAATTTGTATAAGAATCTACGAGAAAAGTTTGGATTCGATGAAGAAACGAAATCAATGCAAGCAGTATCTGATTTAACAGAAGCTCCCCTGTCAACTATACGTCAAATAGTTAAGAATTGGCCTTATGAACGCTAGAAGCGATGTGATAAGGGATTGGTCAAACCTTTAGATATCTCTCTGATCAAATTATTAAAAACCACCATACATGACTGTTACAAAAGTAATGAGCTACCTACGGTTGAAATAATAAGAAATAAATTGATAATATGTAAGAAAACTATTGAAAATTGGATTAAAAAACTGGGATTCAAATTTAAAACGATTAATAAACGTCAAACAGTCATGGAAAGCAGAAGAATAGTGTGGATATGCGATGGTATGGAAGACGGATTAATATAAGATTAATACAAGAAAATTAATCAAGCATAACGTATTTTCATGTTACTTATGTAGTAGTGAAATAGGATAATAGGAACAGGTCTGAAGCAAGGTGACCCCTTGTCAACATTACTATTCAACCTTGCATTAGAAAAAATTATAAGAGACAGCAGATTGAATAGAGAGGGACACATTTACTATAAAAGCCATCAAGTTATTTGTTATGCGGACGGTATGGCCATAATTTCAAGAACAG
>CAJUYH010010617.1:0-12015 GCA_910591685.1 Galerucella tenella
TGTCCGCCATTTAGTTTTTTTAAACAAAACGCGAAATATTAGATTAGCAGTGTGTCTTGATCAATTATCTTTTGAACAAAACCGACATCAATAAAATCGACCTATAAATAAAAAAAATATCAATAAAAAAGGAAATTCCGGTTTTTTTTTGGACAACCCTATATATTCACGCCGCCGCGTTAAAATATTACACTTTTTTTCATTTCTTATCTTCTCTACTTCTTTTTTGTCACACATACCTAATTAATTTTTTTGTGTTCAGAGACCATCTTAAATGTCAAAATATTACATACACATTGAAATTCCCAACCCTGTGGAACTGCTCTAGATTTAGTATCAAACACTAATGACAGTTTAATTTACTCACTTCTCCAGCAGTAGGCAGTCAAGTGACTGATACTATTTGTAATAATTAATGTTACGAGCCACATAAATATAAGTCTAAGAAGTCAAAAGGAATGCATAGATTCGAATATGTTGTAGAAGACTGAATTTAAGTGTTCGTGTCACGGTGTTTTCATATCAGATATTTTGGATACTGCTATTTTTGTTTGAATTACGTTAGTCTAAAAGAATTTTATGTTTCAAACAGAAAAATCGTTGACACTAATTTTAATATACAGGGTCATCTAAAACTAATAAGAAAAATATGTTTATTCTGAATTTGTAGTAATTTTTTCATGTATTTAAATTAATTATAAACAAATACATGATGAAAATTATGGCTTACACGGAAAACAGAACTTGAAAGTTTTCTATTCATTTTTAAATACAATTCAAAATATTTATTATCTTACACCGTAATAAAAAATTGTATATAAATAAGGATGACACACTCAATTTTATCAACAGTAAAAACACAAGAGCTTTTTTGTTATCGGATAAATTTCTCTTTGCAATGAAACAGTTTTGTCAATCACTAATTTTACCAGAAAAACTGACATGATAAAATCGCGACACCGAAGGTGGAGCGATTTTATCTAATGTCAGTTTTTTGAGAAAATTTAGTGATTGGCAAAACTTTGAGTTAAAGAGAAATTTATCTGATAGAAAAGCTCGAGTGTTTTTTGGCAAGATAAATTAACGACAGAATATATGGATGAACAACAACAATAATTATCTTTATTAATACAATAAACTACAGAATATATGGATGAACAACAACAATAATTATCTTTTTTTTATTGGTGAACCATTTTACCTATTTAAAGCACGCCTCAGCGTGTTTAAATCGAACTTTAAAACACGCGCGTGTTTCAAAGTTACCGTGGCAACATCAACAACTCGAGAAACGAAGTCTAAATCTATGATCTAAAAGTTTTTCACAAAACGTGATTTTCCATAGTTATTTTGATTGTCTTGGAGTTCGTTTGGTTTTGATGAAGAGCTTTTTGAGGTTATTATAATTTCTTTGAACTTCATCGCTTTCATGAAATGTTTGACACCATAGTTTGTTGTCTCAGCCAAAAACAAAACTTACCTATTTTATACTGCTTATAAGACTTAGTCTTAAACGTAATCTCCAATTAAATGGGCTCGTTTACTAAAAGTTTTAAATCATTTTCAACTGTCGTAAAACAAAGTACTAAGGATGAAAATATGATTCTGAAAATTTCATGTCAATAGAATATGTCGTTCTCCTAATACAACCAATTACACAAGCATACCGTAGCGGGGCGAAGACTATGACTGTGACGTCACCGCATATGAAAGTTAATGTGCACTTTAAGATTACACTTCTGACTGTAACGTGCCTCGCGTAGAATTTATTTATTTTGAATTACCTACAAAACTTTTGTGTTAATAAAATAAAAAGTGTGGACCTAATTTAAAAAAAAGACTCATTAAATCTTTCAGAAGTGGACTTGCTAATGATTTTTAATAAAAAACTGTTCATTAAATCATAATTTTATACTATGTGACACCTCGTTTTTGGCTGTTTTCCGGCCAGAATGATTAAAAATGTCAATATTTTCATAAACACATCCTCTCTCGAATGATATACAGGGTGATTCCAGATGTTTTATTTTATTCCTGGTCTGGTGGACAAAGTTACAGCATTGGTATGAAGCATCAGAAGAGGATATATGTCAGCAATCCAACAACTAGGTCTAAACTGGTAAAAAACTGTAAAGAATCCCTTAACATGCTGGTAAGAGACAACAAAGTGTCTCTAATATGGGTACTGGTACATGAGAGGATTACAGGGAATGAAATGGCAGACCAGTGGAAATAACACAACCATCACAAGTACTGAAGATCCCTCCAGATAAACTGGTGGCCTATATAGAAGACATGAAGCTTCTGGAATGGAAGTAGGTAGATAACATGGGTAATGGTACAAAGATTCAGTTCAAGTGCCTGGGCTGTTAAGCCCAACCCAACCCAAACGTATGAATGAATGAATGAATAGGTCGACAAGCGACATATGCTGTATGTTGTGTTTACAATTCTAGTGATCTTCAAGTCAAAAAATATGTTATCCTTTAAATGAATTTCGTATAATTATTACCTCAAAACATCAATATTTATTTAATATGTTTGTACTACAGTCCCATAAAGTTTATTAAAGTAAATTTTTACTGTCGTAAAAGGTTGTGTACCTTAAAAAATACGTACATAGCTTGTATCGTTAAAAGATAGATGTTAACACATGTCACATTATACTCAGTTTTTGTTGATAAGATGATGATGTAAGAAGATACGAGCCCGATAGATGCAGGCAGTTTACAATATTTAGCAGTGCTACAGACAGACGATTATTAATTTTTTTTTATTCGGTTGATAGACGACTTCCGGAGGCTGATATTACGATCTATTTATTCATATAATGGTTTAGTCCGATAAAGTTAGTATAAAAATATAGAAGGTAGGGTTGGAACGTTTGCAGTTTGTTTGTAAATAAAAGAGAAAAGGGACCTTAAAATTTAACAACGAATTTCAACGAATAAATAAAACAATACTTATTGTTAAATACGTTTAAATGGTAAATAATGTTGCTTGACACCGATACCCTTTTGTAAGATACAAACCCACTGATTTTATCAATCACAAATGGTGTTTTTATCGCTATTTTCAATCAAAGAAAAATGTCTTTAGAAATCTTTTATGTGACATAAAACTAGAGGAAATGTCTGCTATTTTATCAAACATAAAAAGATGCAATGGTTTCTAAGAATAAATAAACATAGGCAACGTGAGTTTTGCTAGTTCCTTTAATTGTTTTCTTGTTAGACTGTTATTTTTAGTGTTATTTCAGGTTAATAGTTCTACTTGTTATTGCTGGAAATTGTTTTATATTTTCTCGAGTAGCAGTTACTATTTTTTCGTTTAAGCAAAGGATTTTATTTATTAGAACTATTTAACAATATCATTTATAAAATTTAAAAAAAACATGTCATAATCTGAGTTTGCAATTGCTTTTGACCACCAAGCAATAGCTCCATATCGAGGGTCACACGGCAGTACCTCGTAACAAATCATGTATTGTACTTTAAAGTGTTTTAAGTGTTCCAAGTACTTAGAATCGACATTTTAGAATATGATTTTGTTAAAAGTTTTTCGTTCTAAGCAATATAGTGCGAGATAGGTGGCGACACACATTTTAAAGCGAAATAATTAAATAACCGAGTATAAATAAAAAGTGTCACTTACGAGGTACTGCCGTGTAGCCCTCGATATGTGATCAATGGTCTAAGAAATCATCACATATATCCAAAAAGTTTGTTCAAGACCTAAGCCACAAGATTTTCCACAGATCCTGCGACATGTCCACAAGGATAGTCTGGCCTTATGGATAACTTTTTTCTACCACTAACGGCCGTTTTCATAACAAATGCTTAAAGTTCACTTTAGACAAAGTGACTTTATCACTTTACTTCACTTAAAGTTGAATGATTTTCATAACATTTCTGTTCTGTACTTTCAAGTAAAGTGTAATTTTACGTTTATCAATAGAAGTTGGTATCAGTGACTATGACAGTTTCGAGAATTTTTCAATTGAAATAGGGTTATGTTTATATGTTCGTATTATATTTTTATATAAGTGTTTATGCTATCTTCTGATTTTCAACTTGAAATAAGTGTTATGGGTGAAGTAAATAGAAAAAGAGTTAGGGGTACGAATTTTACAACAGAAGAATTGAATTTGGTGAAAATAGCTGAAAAATATAAATCGATTATTGAGTGCAAAACCATAAAGGTTCATTCATTTTGATAGCCATATTATGGAGAACCGCTGTTGCTGCAATTATTGTCATTGCTGTATCCAGGTTAACCTTAAACCTAGGGATAGTATAGGAAAGCGTCTTTTCCAGACACCATACTGTGTTTCTAGTTCTTATTAATGACTCATTGTATAGTCTTTCAGCCTCTGTATTTGTTTCCTGCAGAGGAGTTTTCGTTTTCTAATGATGAATATTTCCTCAGGACTGTCGCTCTCGTTGCTGCTATCCTTAAAGGCTGATGACACGGTATCTATTTCCATCTCAAGAGAATTTGTCCACAATACTGACACAACGAACTGAAAACTGTCTTAAATTTTGAGGTTAAAGTCGCGATTGTGTCCACTTCAAGTTAAAGTCGACTTGGAAGTTGTAAAGACTGTTATGAAATCGCTTTTTATTTAAAGTTAGTTACCACCCCCATTTCTCTTCATCTTTTGTCGTTTTTTTATTTAGTTATAACAATAACTGAAGGACAATGAAAAGGCCGATGAATTAGCCAAGCAGGGAGCAACGGAGGTTAGGGCCAGAACCATCCTATGGAATTGCTAAATGCCTAAGTGAAGAGAGCATCCACAAATGGCTGGCGGTATGAAACCCCAGGACAAAGGCACGCTAAATTATTCCTCAAAAGCCCTTGTCACCCAAGTGAGGCGGTTTCCAGGCCAGTCTAATAAAAATAATAAATCTAGATATCGAACTCTAAATATAGGGAGGACCACAATAGATCTGCAAAGGTCGCAGTGGGATAGGACAAAGAGCCACTCTAATTATAATCTGATATAATCTAACTACTACTTTATGTTCTAAGAATCTAACACTAACTTAACTTATACCTGCTATTAATTTTTTTTTACAAAATTTTGGGACTAGCCTATGACCCATTCCAAAAAATTACATCGTCATAATCTAGTGAAGAATTACAATAAGAGTGTAGGGTGCTTATTATATTTTTATTTAAAATAACCGACTTGCCAGCGATGTAGAATACACGATAATTTTTTTTAAGCACCCGAACGTAATATTATATTATTTTGACCAAGACTTAAACAGAACGAATTTAATGAAATTACAAATATTAAATGTTGAAGTTGAAGGACGCCGAATGTATGTACAGCAACCGAATCCTTTTCGTGTTCGACTTCTAGAAATTTCATTTAGTTTTTTTCAACATAAATCGATACCCTGAATCTAGACAGAAAGATTGAAACTTCAAGCAATGAATTACAATTCAGTGGAAAAACTCTTTTCGTTTCAATTAGATGGAGAATATTAATCAATTGTGGTAACTGAGCCAGAATATTTATTGCTTTTAATGACCAGGTAGCTTTGAATGATGCTCTGAAATCTTGAAATTTTGTATCTAAAACAGTCTGGAACCGTACCTGGAGCGTGCAGATCACTGTGTCCCATTCCCAGTAGACTATAATATTTTAGGATGTCATTCAAAATAGTATATTATACACCAAAGTCGTGAAGATTATTATTATTGACCAAACGTTAAAATTATTTCGCGAGTGGCTTTGCCCCGAGCGGAATAAGGTGCGAGGTTTATAAAATGTCTTTAACACCATTGTGTATATACAATTTTTTCCACTACTAGCCAAATAATAATAATAAGTATTCAATCTTCAATACCTACATTAATGGACAAATTAGTTACCTGTGAACTTACATGGACATGTAAAAATATAATAATTCCAGAACAACATGGTTTCCGCTTGGGAAAATCAACGTCCACAAATTTACTCTCCTACAAGCAATATTTGTTAGATGCTTTGGAGAAAGGTATCCAGATAGATTCTGTCTATACGGATTTCTCCAAAGCATTTGATAGAATTAACCATTCAATACTTCTGGAAAAATTGAGAGCATTAGGATTTGGTACTGACATTTTGAATTGGATTGAAAGCTTTCTATCTCATCGTTATCAATGTGTCAGAATAAACAATTATATTTCAAACACAATTCCTGTTGCCTCTGGTGTACCACAGGGCTCACATTGTTGTCCATTATTATTCAACCTGTTTGTGAACGATATTGGTGACGATCTTCATCTTCATCTGAATTTTTAATGTTTGCTGATGATCTTAAATTATTTTTTCCAATTACTGATATATTAGATAGTCAAATCCTCCAGAACGACTTAGATACATTATTTGATTGGTCCAGAACAAACAACTTACAACTCAATATAGAGAAATGCCATATTATCACTTTTTCGAGATCAAAACATCTTCTTAACTTTGATTATAACATCAATGGTATGGTTCTTGATATAAGGTCACATGAATAATGTGTCTGCAAAAAGTAGTAGAATGTTGGGGTTTCTGATGAGGAATGGCAAACAATTCTCTTGTAATACTCTCAAAACATTGTACTGTTCTTTGGTACGACCTCACTTAGAGTATGCCTCTGTAGTGTGGTCTCCTTATTATAAATGTGACATTGTGAGAATTGAAAATGTTGAAATCAGATTTCTGAAATATATTTCATTCAAAATGGGTACGTATCTACCATTTAATTACCATAATATTTTAAACACTCTAAACCTAACTGATATCACAACACGTCGTTTTCACTCTGATTTGATATTAGTTCATAAAATCTTATCTGGTGGAGCTGATTGTCCAAATCTTTTGCATTAAATTAACCTTCTTGTTACTTCTCATAGAACTAGAAACCCTTCATTATTTTCCATAAAAAATCATAACACAAATTACGGTTACAACTCACCAGTTTCTAGAGGTTTGAGATGGTTTAATAAATATAATATTGATCCATTTGTTAACTCTTTAAGTATCAATTAGAAATGTATGCTTAGATTATTAAATTAGTACACTGTAATATTATAATTATTGTAATTACTTGTAATTGGTGAATCCGTTAAATAAATAAATAAATAAATAAATTTAGGACAAAAATAAAAATAATTCACAAACGCACCACGGGAAGCGTTTACTGCGTCGTCTGACTGACAAGTACACTGTCAGTTTTCGATATATTATGAACGTTATGTCATCAGTCATTTATGGTTGAGCGCGAATTTTAAACTAATGGCATTTTTATTCAAATAATTTTATCTTGATAGGTAATTTTAAGCAGCAAATATGTTGAAGACAATCTCCTGGGTATACAAAATTATGTTGCACAAGTTTTTGTTGAACTGCTATCCCTGAATTCTCAAAATATTTGAATTTGTCCATTATTGACCTAGGTTAATAATAGAAAAAATTATTACCCACTAATAGAGAAATTCAACTTCTCAATTGGCTAGAAGAAGCAATATTTGTCAACTTCACAGCTAGTAGTGGATAAAATATGTTATTTCTCATTTTATTAAAAATATGATCTACTGTGAATGGATCTTAAAAAATTGACAACAAATTTTTTTGCAATTGGCGGTGGAACATGCATATTCTGCGAATAGCTATAGATAGATGAAAACACATCTTGCAATTGTCAGGAATCTCTTGTGTTTTGGAGTATGGTCTGGAATAATTTTAAAGATCATCCAGTACGAATTGCTCTGCTTATTCGGTGGAAAAGATGAAAACAATAAAAATTATTGATAATTGAAAAGTGGTTGCACACCACTAGTGAAACAAATGACTAGCCAAGTATAACGTTCCCATCAGTCTAAGATGATTTATTGTGGTGTAATTGTATCTGAAATAATAAAAGAAAAGCTCGATTTCCAATATGTTTGTGTGTGAACTAAAACATAATATTAAAATTTACACACATATTATATCGAGATACTTTCAAGAAGAAGAGGTCGAAAGAAATCTCAATTGTAACAAATAGAGATTGTGTAAATAATAATCTCAAATGTGTACTTATGACAGTGAGAATTGGGTAGGTACCTACTGCAGAAAAAGCATGAAACAAAAATAAATGCAATGGAAATGAAACATTTAAGGAAAATAGCAGGTAAAACGAAATGGGACAAAGTAAGGAACGAAGAAATCAGAAGCCAAGACCCAATGATATCAAAAATATTAAAAAGAAACAATTGAACTGATTTGGCCACCTAGTAAGAATGAAGCAAGATAGAATTGCGAGAAAAATTATGGAAATGGGAATATCAAGAAAAAGACAAAGAGGAAGACTCAGGAGAAAATGTATAGACCAGATTGAAGAAATTGGAAATAACAAAGGAAAAACATTAGGAGAGATGAAGGCATCAGCCAGGGGGTCTATTCACTAACAGTGAAAGCTCCTACGAGAGTACACACTTATAAACTGCGCATGCGAGATCTCTCGAAATTGCAAATTATGATATAGCCCGCATGCGCACTTTAAAAATGTGTACTCACGTAGGAACTCTCACTGTTAGTGAATAGACCCCCAGGGACAGAAAATAATGGAAAAAATGGGTACAGGAAGAAATCCAATCCTACGCCTGAGAATAATATATAACTGCCATGCAAAATGGCGAGACCTACAAATATCTAGGATTTCAGCAAGCTAAGCTATTAGACCAAAAGCAAGCAAAAATCAAAATTAGGAGCCAGTTCACTCAAAGGGTAACTACTTTATTGAAATCCCAGTTGAACGCAGGAAATCTAGCAAAAGCAATTAACACCTACGCCACACCGATCCTGACATTCTGGAATTCTGAAGTGGACAAAGACAGAGCTGGAGGATATTCAAAGAACAACCCGTACCATGATGACCAAACACAAATGTCACCATCCGACATCATCATTTATCAGGACAACACTAACAAGAAGAGAGGAAGGGAGAGGTCTAGTGGACATAGTTAATTTACATAACAAACAAATATCTAGACCCCAAGAATTCTTCATTGCCAAGGCTGAAACATCTGAATTGCATGAGATGGTCGCAAAAGCAGATAAAATCTACTCCCCCTTAAATCTTGTAAGCCCTGATATGAGACTTGAAATCGTTACCGATTCTGACAAACAGGTGGAGTGGGCCCAGAAAGCGCTTCATGGTCGACATTATCACGACCTCAATCAACCTCATATCGACAAGGAAGCATCAAATAAGTGGCTATCTGATGGAACATTATTTCCAGAAACAGAAGGATTTATGATGGCAATTCAAGACCAAGTAATTAATACCAACAATTACAAGAAATTTGTCATGAAAGATCCAAACATCGCTACGGACAAGTGCAGAAGGTGCCAACAAACAACAGAGACGATACAACACATAACGTCGGGATGTTCAGCCTTAGCTAACATTGAATACCTACGCAGGCACAATCAACTTTGCAACATCATCCATCAGAAGTTGGCCAACAAATTTGGATTAGTAAACACCTACACCCCATATTACAAGTACCATCCGAATTCGGTGCTAGAGAATGCTGATTTTAGACTATACTACGTTAGGTAAATTATCACCGATAGACGGGTGACGAATAACCGGCCTGATATTGTAGTTGTGGATAAAAAAGCTAACTCGGTTTATCTAGTGGATGTTGCTGTACCCAATAATAACAATATTCTGGACAAATACAACGAGAAAATTGCAAAATACAGCGATCATCGTTTCATCTACGGGACTAATTCCCAAAACTCTACAAGACAGCCTTACCAAACTAGGTCTTCACAAAAATACATACATCGATCTGCAGAAGGCTGCCATTCTAAATACCTGTCACACTGTCCGTAAATTTCTAAATATGTGATTTCCGAGCCTAATCCCATTTGCGTTTACACACGCTCGGGATAGGTGAACATTACCAGCAAGTGCTGAGCAAGTGCATACTTGGAATGATAATAATAATAATAATAATAGTAATAGTAATAATTAATTTTATATTATAATTTTATAGATTGTTATTTACTCTGTAAGATATAATCTGTTATTTTCATATTATCTATTTAAAAGAGAGTATCGAACACTCCGTCGCAATGCCTTAGTCTTTAGCAAGTGGGTAGCATCCCTAATATCTTATTTTGAGAGATAACGAGATAACGGTGGACCACTTATTCCTATTACTTCTGTGAGACATGTGGGTTTTTAATAAATACATTGTTACTTGATACTGCAATAAGGATGCAATTCAACATGTGCATGAAGATAACATTTTTCAGTTGAACTTATAGTTTCAAACTTGGACATCTTGAAATGTATGTATTTACTCATCAAAATTTTATAATTTCTGCTCTTATTTTTGAGTTCAATGCAGGTTGAATGTAATCTTATACAATAAACAACTCATCAACAGAATTTTATGCCAACTGCTGGAAAAAAATTACAACTTGGCAACGATGTACAACATCTGTCATGTTTTTTATCGTAAATGAACTAGAGACGTATTATAGACCTTGATAATACAATTTTCGATATACCTTGCAATCCATTCAATTTTGAATACCCTGTATAGTCCATAAAAAATTTTAAAAGCCCTCTGATTATAATTATTTTTATAACAATTAGCCCCCTAAGGAGGAGTAGTGCTTTAGGTGGTAGCTGAAATCAAGCCGAAGACCTTTAAATAGGTTAAAATGAACTAAAACCACTTGATGGCGACAGAAAAATGACAAAAAAAGTTTTTAGGTCGTTTTACGCCCACAAACAAAACAAGGATCGACTGGAATTTGTTACAGGACTTTGGGGGATACGTTACATTTAACGCCCTACGTATATGAGTATCTCAACTAGTTGACCTTTTTAGTTAGTGTGCTTCAAATTATTGAGGTTTATGAAAGTTTAAAAAATTCAATTAAACTGTTGTTTATCGAGTAGCATTCAAGTAAAAACGGCCTTCGGATTCGGAATAAATGACCTTTACTACTCTCGTTTACTTAGACATTTTCATGGAACAATTTCATACAGCCGATTTTTTTGCTGGTGTTGGGTTTGTGGTGAAATGTCATTTGAGTTAAAACTAAAGATTAATCATCCAGTTAAGCGCCTGGCGTTTTACTGTAATTTGTATCAAGCATTTTTTTTAATATCAGTGAACGTATTAATGCATATAAAATATTTTTTCCTACTACTACCTGTGAGGTTGACAATTATTGCTTCTTCTATCCAACTGAGAAGTTGAATTTCTCTATAAGTGGTTAATAATTTTCTATTATTAACCTAGGTCAATAATGGACAAATTCAAATATTTTGAGAATTCAGGGATAGTAGTTCAACATAAACTTGTGCAACATAATTTTTTATACCCAGGAGATTGTCTTCAACATATTTGCTGCTTGTTATTACCTATCAAGATAAAATTATTTTAATTTGAATCTCATTAGTTTAAAACTCGCGCTCAACCAAAAATGACTGATGACATAACGAGCACGTTCATAATATATCGAAAACTGATAGTGTACTTGTCAGTTGTCAGTCAGACGACGGAGTAAACGCTTCTCGTGGTGCGTTTGTGAATAATTTTTAATTTTTGTCTTAAATTAGGCTGGAAAAAATTGTGAATTGTGAAAAATGGTGAAGACATTAATAAACATCGCACCTTATATATCTTGGTGCTCGGTCAATAATAATAGTCTTCACCAACTTGGTGTATAATATACTATTATACGATTCTGAATACACATCATCACCATTGCATTGCACCTCCTACCTGGGGGTGGCGGTACAATTTCGGCAAGCGCACAGAAAGAAATATCGAACCTTATATGAATCACCAGCTTGTATTGACCGGAATAGATCGATTTTAATCACAAATTTGATCTATTTGATCAAACTAAGCATTACTATAATTATATTGCTAACATCGTTACTATTAATAAGGTGATTGTATTAATCACATTGGATGGATCAGCATGATTGATTCAATCCATTTTTTAATTGTATA
>CAJUYH010010618.1:0-12014 GCA_910591685.1 Galerucella tenella
ATGTTCAAATAAAAAAAATGGACTTTTAAAGTGTCCAAACAAGTTTTTCCCAAGAGTTGAAATAAACTTAACTTTCTTTCTTCATTCAGGGTGACCCATTTTGTTTGGAAGCACCCCCGTAAAATCCGTATTTTTCAACCGATTTTATTTTGTTATATTCATTATCAAAAACAGTATTTTGGCAAAAATTTTCATAGCGTAATTACTATTTTCAAGGCCCTCTATGTTAATTTTTCTTTGACAAAAAGACAAAAGTACATTAGGCATTTTTTTTCTCAAATATGACTATACCACTGGATTCAGAATCATCACAAATGTAAACGACAAAGTTATTACAACATGAATTTGGAAAAAGTGGTATTTTCATTAATATTTTACGTAGAATGTAAACAAATTTCGAAAATGGCAACATGGTAAACAAAAACAAGGACTCAAATATATTGCACTGTAAAAATTCGAAGCCGATAACTTAACCCGTTCTGGAGTTATAGCTTCTGAAAGTAATGTAAAATTGTGCTTAATAATTTCATTTATTAACAAAATGAAATCAACAAGTCGCAATGAAACAGTATTCAAGTTGAGCGCCAATGAAACAAAAGTTGCTCAATTTCGCAAATGAGATTATGATGTTGAATGACGAAAAAAATTGAAAGTGAATAATGCAGGTTCTTGCCTTACTAACCAATTAAATTTGGAGGTAAACTAAGCCAGTTCGCAGGGCTTTGATACCATATTAATCTTCAGAAAAACAAATTTTGGCATAACTAGAAAAACAGAAAAAGCTATTTTAGGGCGCCACTACCCAAGTAACAATTTATGCTGATTATTGATTGAAAAAGCGCTTGAGCAGTTTATTGTTCAGTCTAAAGCTGAATGTCGGTATCAAACTTATGTTGAATAAACCCTTTCTAAGCTCTTATTCACCCAAAAGTGGAGAATTTAAACAGCTATTACTGGACATTATGGCTGCCAGTCATGACTGAAGAATAGCTTATTCAGTCGTAGTTCTGCCTTTATGCAGATTGTGTATAGTGTAGTGTAGCTGATTTAAATTGCTGATAAAGCTTCTATGCAGCTCTTGTTCAGTTCACCTTCAAAGCAAAAAAAAAAATTAATGTGCATTATACATTTTTTCAATTCCTGAATTCTATATTATTTATTTATCTCAACTACCTCAGTTACATGCTATTATAATTGAATTTACAAATATTTTTACTTACCTTTTTTTCTTCCTTCCTTCGGTGGGGATTCAACCTGGGACCCGTGGATTATCATTTAACAATTGATTCATCTTTAGCCTCTGCGCCAAACAAACACATGCTAAATATTTGCGAATAATGAATGGTATTTGTAAATCTATATGGTTCAATAGTGGCTGAACACCCGCCTATAACCTGTGTAAGATTGAACAAATGTATTTGAAAACTCACGAGGAAGGTGGGATTGAAGTAGAAAATCTATAAGGGCATGATACAGAAATATCTGCAATTATGTGTTTATTAAAAAAAACTTACTTATGGAAAAACAACCTTTGATTTAATATTTGAAAAATTTAATAGACGGGATGAAGAGATCCCATTAAAAAAGTCCAAGTTATGCCAAGTTCCACTGATACATAAACATATTTATATCATGTATTAGAAGTACCAAACGTTCAATTAAACTTGATTGAACCTGATGATGAACGGCCACCAGCAGGACCAAGAAACATTATTAGTCAAGAAAACAATTAGAGCAACTGATGTCTAAATAAATTCACCAGAACCTGATGAACTGCCACAAACAGCACCAAGCAACATTATGAATGCAAATGATGTAATGAATGCAAGCTTTATAAATTTGCCAGTCAAGTGACATGATCAAAAACATAACCTAAAAATCGCTGAATGATATGCATGCTTAAATTCTCATTTCAGCGAATATAAAATGGCTGAAGTAGTATATATTTAAGTATCTATTTTTTGTTCACAGACTACGTATATCTGAACAATATTTTCAAGATGGGCTGAACTAGAACTTTTTCAGTCTGTTTTAATAAAAGCTGAACAGTGGCTCTAAACTTTACCGAAGAAGGGTTTATTCAGTGCATACTAAGCTGACTATGAATAGCTGAGCTGCAGCTGTTCAGATTTCTGTAAAAGCACTTAACCAGCTCATGTTCAGCCATTTTTAAATAGCTGAACAATGAAATATTTGATGAGCAGAAAAACGCTTTTTCAGCCTGTATTCAGCTAGTGATAAATAGCTGAACAACACCGGATTAAGTAAGCTGAGGAAATGCTTATTCGACCCAAGTTCACCTACATAAGCATATTACTGAACAATATCTACTAAGTTGGCTGAAGAGGCACTTATTCAGTATGTAGTTCAGCTTTATGGATGCTGCTGTATAATGGCATCTATATTGTCTGATTCGGCGCTTATTCAGCTCATTATTCAAGTTAGTAGTTTAATCAGTCTTCAACACTATCAATCAACTACTAATCAGCTTATTGTCTGAACAGGCCCAATAATTCAGCGTTCATTGTTACTTGGGTAATTTTCTTTCCTAAAAGAAAATTAGAAAGAAAATCAAATCTAAAGGTCAGCTAACTTTTAATCTGTTTAAAAAAAAGTACGGTAAAAAGGTACGGTACCCTTCATGAGGGAGTCCGACTGGCAACATCTACTTATAACAGCATCGTATATTTAAAAAATGAAACCGTAGCATTATACAAATTGTTCATTCAAGAACTGTACGTTTACCACAAAATTAGTGGAAACATAAAATTGAATTGTAAAATTTTTAATTTGAAGTTATATTACAGTTTATAGAAATTTTTATTTTCTATATTTTTTCCTAAGTGGGTCGTAGAAAAAATATGCTGCTCGACTCGTGTGGATTGTCCATATCGCACTTGAACGATTGAGCACTCCGCCTACGGCGTCGTGCTCCATCTTCGTCCTCGTGCGATATGGCCATCATATCCACACTAGTTGCACAAACTACAATTTCTTTCAAAATATGCCCTTTTACATTTAAAAACTACCTGCCAAATGTCAAATCAATGTATCCATCCATTTTAAAGTTATCGAATTAAAACATTCACGTTTCCAAAATTTCAACACCCTGTATTTCGAAAAGTAGCCAGACCCCTTAATCGCGCAAAAAAAATTGTGGAAATAATAGTAAAAATTTATCCGAACAAATTCAAGTAGATCACTAGCACTGCGAATACCAGCTTTGCATTGAATTTCAATATAGCATCGGTGGCTCAGTGGTTAGAATGCTCGCATTGCACGCGGGCGGCCCGGGTTCGAATCCCGGCAGGAGCATATTTATTATTATGAATCGCTGCTTCGTAAACGAGAGAGAGACTAAGGAGGCACAAGCACGCAAGCAAGGCACATAACGAAGCAATGTAACATAACGTAGCGTAACGTAACGCGTAACGGTCAGATCTTTTGCGTCGCGACCCCTGGTCGTTCAAACATAACCTGGCGTAAAGAACTTAAGTTCCAAAAAAATTGCAGGCAAGAAATTCTAATGACCGTATTGTCATAGACTACTTTGCCAACAATTCAAATTATTAAGCACAATTTTACATCACTTTCAGAAGCTATAACTTCAGAACGGGTTAAGTTATCGGCTTAGAATTTTAACTGCGCCAAATGTTTGAGTCCTAATTTTTGCTTACCATGTCAAAAATTTGTATACATTCTAAGTAAAAAATTAATGAAAATACGACTATTTCCAAATTCATGTTGTAATAACTTTGTCGTTATTAAAAAAACTTTTATAAAATTCTGGTAGTTCACATTTGTGATGATTCTGAATCCAGTGGTCTAGTTATATTTGAGAAAAAAAATGCCTAATGTACTTTTGTCTTTTTTGGCAAAGAAAAATTAACATAGAGGGCCTTGAAAATAATAATTAGGCTATAAAAATTTGTGCCAAAATACTGTTTTTGATAGTGAATCTAACAAAAAAAAATAAAAAAAAATCGGTTGAAAAATGCGGATTTTACGGGGGTGCTTCGAAACAAAATGGGTCACACTGTATATCTCCACTATCTCTATGGAATAATCGTCCCTAATGATCTTGACCTTCCTCTTTCCTCCTTCCTGTGCTTCTCGTTCTTTCCTGTAACTCAGTTAAACCTGTATAATACTTTCCAGGGATATGTACAATATTAGTGTCAAAATGTCATATGTGTCACCCTGTTTTTATTTAAATAATTCCATTCTATTTCAGGGCGAAGAACAAACATTAGTGGTGAGGACAAATATGCCTGACAATGAAATTAAATTGATTCTCCAGGCTTACTTCAACGCCTTGTCTCATCTCTCACTTCATGAGGTCAATCACAATCTCATTATAGAGATCAAACTACCAGACGGTATCGTCCAATCACCGCAAATATTACGATGTCTCAGGAGTATATTCGAACTGAATAATTCTGTTAAAAAACTAGTGAATGAGTGTTTTCAATTGCAAATTTTCAGTCCTAATCTCGAAAATAATACCGTGCTCCAAATACCTAAAGAAGAACTCCGAAAACTCGCTCGTTTTTATTAAGACATTTTATTCATCGTTATCAGTAGTATGAACGAACAATTTTTAAAATGAAAATGTGTGGAGTGACTTCATTTCGCTTGCATGTGTTTAAAACTCTCGTGTCAGGTTCACAGCAGTGTATCTCCATTTAAAAACGAGAGATAGAAGAAGGAAATTTTTTTCAAAGACATTTTAAATTGCTGGTTCATATTATATAGTCGATGATTCAAGTAATATGTGAATAAGGAATCATTGTTTTTATTTTATTATTTTTAAAATTATCCCATTAGATCTGATTGAAGTAAACCGGATGTAAATGAGCTACCCCTATAACCTTTAACATCATAGATTTTGTGCAAATTTCGAATCTTTGAATGTCTAGAATAAATTGACAGTTAAAAGTTTACCTAAAAAATTAGGCCTGATGACTGTCACGCAGAATAACTGAAATAATTATATAGATTACAAAGTTTCTACAGCAATCACTTATTTCCACATTACAATTGTGATTCTATTTATTTTAGTAAAAATATAAATACAAAATATGACAATCCGCCATCTTAGCTAAAACACCGAACACAAACGTGTGACGTCAACCTTTTGTATATCATTCGAACTTTCATCGGATTTCTTGGTTTTGCCAAAGATTACAGAATAAAAATATAAGATGTTTCACTCCAGGGCGGTTTGATTCAAGTTGCTGTCCCAAACGGACGCCGCTCTCATAAATTATGTTTACGACTCGCTTTTGTTGTCAATAACGAGACTGGTAGATACCAGAGAAGTTCGAAAAGCTTATTTTATTTTAAGCTATACAGGGGTGATTAGAGAAATATATATTTAAATTAATAGGATTCTTTATCACAAAGGGTTATTTTTAAATGTTAATTATTTCGAAAAATGTTCAGGATATGAATTTGAAAAGGTAAGTAAAAAATAAACTTGAATTTTTAAAATGAATCAATTCACAGTTTTTATCCAGCATCTTGGTAATTTTGTGATACTTATTGATAATCTAGCAGATATTTATCACAGATTCAATTAAACCAGAATAATAGGGCCACTAAACTTAAATTTTGATCTTTAAATAACGCGTATTTTTTGGATTGACAAGGTTAAAACAGTAAAAAGAGAAGCAGCTACAGGATACCTTTATTAAAAATTTTTATAAAAGTTGTAAAATACTAAGTTTGGAGTTAGGTTTATTTGTTGAATTTAATCTATTGTCTTTCAAATCTTTCAATATACATTTGAGAGTAAAATATATACGGACTCTGGTATATAGACTGGCATAATATTTGAAAGGAGATACATACATACCATCCAAGTCACCAGCTGCATCGGTGCTTTACGCGATAAATTCGAACGAGTGAAACATCTTATATTTTTATTCTGTAATCTTTGGTTTTGCTCTCTTCAAATGATATTCACTCATTATAGAATTTATAATTATCACACAAAATGAATCAAATTAGTAAAAAAAAATTTTTAATTTGCAAACTGTGAAATTATTTTGGACTTATTTACAGGTGTGTGATGCCATTACTACTCCAACGTTTTGAATTGTATTTTAAAGACGTATATTTTCTCTTTGAAACCTTTATTTTCTAAAACAAAAAAATAAACTGGGTGCTCTCGTGACATTTTTAAAGGTCATTTTAGATTAGACAATTTCTTGTGCAATATTTAGTTCAATTTTTGAAACTATTTCTGGAATGGATTTCTTGTGTGAAATATTGGCAAACTGTCTTAAGCCGTTTTAGACTATTCCAATTTATTGAATAATATTCAGTTCAAGATTCTGCGCAGTGATTTGATTTGATGATATTAATATTGATTGATATTGATATTAAGGGCGAGTTGTATCAAACACTTAAACTCGGTTTAATGATAACTGATGCGATGCTTAGACTGTGACTGATTGATGTATTTATTATCAACAATATAAAAATAAATAGAATAATCAGTTGAATGTATAATTCATTGTAAAATTTGAACAATTTTGTATTGAAACCTCAAGTAACAAATTTTCGGTCGCAGTTCGAGCCTTTTCGGTAATATGTGGAGGAGTATTTTCACTAAGCGAATATTAACTTTAAAACAGAGGAGAAGGAGAAGTCGCAAAATTTGGCAGAATAAGTGGTTAATGAAACGGTCTAATGATGCCTAACTTTGCCACTACAGATTCTACGGCTAAGATTCTTGAGTATTTGTTATGGTACCTAATCTTTGTGTTTTACATTCTACAAACAAGCATGTTTTGAGATTTTCTCAATTAACATTTCAGTCTCTAATTTATTCCAAGACATATTATTCACAACATATTTTTAAACCACTTTAATACATAACCACAAATTATCAAGATTGATGACATTCATTCGACATTTTCATCGTGAAATACAATAAATCAATAGACCTATCCAAGATGCTGTCAAATGATTTTCAAGATGGCCGCTGGTAGACACACAAATCTTTTGTTATGATATTATTGTATGTGAAATATGTTTAGTTCGGTCAATTTACTCGTCTTCTGTGGTCTTCTTTAATCTAAAGGTTCAGTTCTTGATTGTATTGTGATTAATTATAAATAATTCAGTGTTAAACTAGAAAATATGCCTACTATTTGTTGTGTGGTTAATTGTGGAAGTCGAGGAGATCGTGATACTGTTAGATTTTATCGAATACCTAGTGAATTACACTATCCACACAAACCTAATGGAATGAACTATCAAAGATCAGAAGAAAAAGGTGGATACAAGCGATCAAAAGAAAAGATTTCACAGAAACTAAACTGCAGTACAGCAGAGTGTGTGAGAAACATTTTTTGAAAGGTAAAAATTCTTCGAGCTCTGCAATTTTGGACAAATCCAGCTTGAAAATATTTGTATGCTGACAAACTCTTATAAGCTTTGTTCATTGGTGTAAAAGCTGTGTGTCAGGACCAAATACGACACTATGTGGAAATAAGTCACTGGTGGAAAGTCGACTTCTTGAGTTTCTTCAATAGGAGCAGGGTTATTGTATTGTGTAAGGATCAATACCCTGAATAATTCTTATCTTTTCCTTGTATCTTATGGCAATTTCTTTACAGTCACTCTCTAACGTCAATAGATAATCACTTTTATTGGAACAAGCCATTATTTAAACTTTAAACACGTATAATAGAAAAAAAACTATAACACAACTATGCACCTATGCAAAACTCAGGTAAATGATCTTTTGTGTGTCTACCAACGGCCATTTTGTATGTCAGATGGTCACGTGTTCTGGATAGCCTTATTGTTGAGAAAATAGAACCTGTTTTATTTTTTTTTTCACAATATGACAGAGCAGACAATTTTTAATACAATTTTAAATTTTAGACTTAACAATTTGAATTGTTCCAAAAATTGAACTAAATATTGCACAAGAAATTGTCTAATCTAAAATGACTATAATTATTACACTATTTTTGGGTTGAGCCGGAAGTCGGTGATAGCGATTTTAGATTTGAAACAATTTTGACAAAATCTATCGATCCATTTAAAAGTTACAGAAGTGGTTCATGTCCTCTCATATATACCCTCAAATAAAAAGAAGCTCATTTTTTAGGTCGATGACATTGATCTGACAACTTCATATAATTCCACCAAATTTAAAAAGTATTACATTGCAATATCTTCACTTCCGATTTTTATGCAGATGGCAGATGTACCAGGTTGGCGGTAACAACGGCTGTATTTTCGAATCGGATTGTAATATGGATTTGGACGGAATTCTGCAAATTTTCAAAAATTCCGCTATTTAAGTCCGATTACTCCCTTTAATCCTAAGACTTGGCCAACGACCGCTCTTATTCATCCACCAGGTACAAGAAATAACATGTATACAGGGTTCCAGGCACGAATACGGAAACTTCTGGATCTAGTAGATGAGGTCCAAATAATGTTGAAAGTTCAAATGGTTTTTTGTAATACAAGTTATCTTTTCAGAGTTACAGGCATCTACTTACGTTTATACATTGGAACTTGATTACGTAAATCCCCACGCGTGTTTGCAGATATGAATTAATTTACATTACCCAGTGATTAACCTCATTTATTCCTTCCCAATTTTTGCTAACAACTTCCTGGACACTCTGTATGAGAGTTATTACAGCTGAAAAAACGGTATCCCTTTGTTTATGTTATATTTTTTTATTTTCAATATTGTGGTTTGATTCCAATTAGTTTTACCTGTATTTTGACAGAAAACAGTTTGCAATTTAACAAAAATATTGACCTATTTTGTTTTGAACTATTCATTACTTTTAAGGTGATTGTAGTACCAGTTAATATTAAAATCACAACACACTATAACAACAATCTCATCAACCTCACAATTCACTGACGGGTCAACATTTCTATTGTCGAATGTTACGTCATGCGCGCTGTTCCAAATTCAGATAATGTGTGTATGTGATTCGTGAAAACATTGGTACTTTTAGTGAATATATTCCGTTTGTTTCAAAACGAGAATGACTCACAATATTACAGTGGATGTTGATTTTTAAAAAATATATATTTTGTTAAAAAGTTTTTGTTGATTTGGAGAAAATCAGGCTTAGACCATGAAATAGGATGATATGCATTGTATTAATGCTTAATCGATTAGGTTTTTTGTTTATATACATATTTTTTAATAAAATGTAAAAATTTAAATCGTGTTTGATTTATTGGGATGAAAGTTGGTATAAAAAAGGAATGGATAATTAATTTCAGTTGTCAAAATGAAACAATAACAAACGACTATCCTAAAGAATATGGGTTGCCCAAGAAAGTATACTAGGTGTTTTCCTATACATTGATTACTTGCCAGAAACAGAGATAACACAGTAATAGTCGCTTTTGCAGATGATGTCGTTATTATCTCTGCAGATGGAGATGTAGTTGCCTCTTCAATAAAGATGCAAACTCCTCTGAATCAAATCAGGTAATGTTCACGACCTGCCCTAACAATTGCACAGTCCCCATCGATAGAGTATTGTCCCATCTAATTACAAACCAGAATGATTGGTTAATCGTGCAGATATTTCAACCCCGTTTACCATGGAGCTGTAATTCATTGTCGGGTCATTTAGCCGGAGAAGTAAATATTGGTTCTTAGTGAACGGTCTACCTTTTGAAAAGCAATTTTCAAATTTGTAAGGCGTTATAATATGATATCATTTTCTTGACATACCTATTGACTTGAATGTGTCAATTGTAACAAGAATCTGTGATTAATTAAATAACTACAAAACAGATATATAATTTCATGATTGCTTTTATCTAAGTAATAACATCACTTAGGTCAGAAACAATATGAAATTTTCAATTCAATTATGTTTCATTCCCTAAACCTTTCGGTCGTTAACACGGGTAATTTTTATAAAACTCTAATGGATGTATTGTCGATGAATACTTCCGTAGATTGTAGGTGTGGAAGGGCCTCTGAATAGGTGGTGTTGCGGGTCACTTGGAGGATCATCTCAAGAGGAATGAAACAACTACTTCTAGCACTGGGACATGTTTGATTTATTCATGAAATACATTACACTACATACTAAACTAATACTATGCAAAGTACCTCAACTGATTATAACCCCTACAGGATTGCTTATTCGCTTAAATCTTTCGTCGGTGCATTACGTCACTAGTAGACCTCGACCGATTTAAAATATACTGCAATCGTTAATATTTTCCACTTTTTTCTAGTTTTATTTGCAAAAAATAATAAATTGATTTTTTTTTGGTGATATGTTATTTTAAAAAGTTATATTTAGTAGTAAGTATAAGTAGTTATAAAATATAAATAGACGTTTGAAAAAATAACTTTGAATTGAAGAAACTTGCTTATAATTTATTTTGCACAGAAACAGAAGCAAATCTACGAGCTGTGCTTATGGGTTAATTGATGGGTAAACTCAGCATTATATATTTTTTTCTTATGGTGAAAATAAAATAGACGCCTTATGCACCAATAAAAATTTTATTAATAAACAATTTCTTAAAACCTCTATCATCTCTTGTGGTACTCACACATTTTCTCTTCAAACATTTTTTTTCTCTGGGATTAATAATTATTATAATTAATCCTAATAATTGTTCGAAGTTTACAAAGGTGGATTCATGCCAGCAAGTGTATCGTGGATTCATGCAGGCAAAAATTAAAACTTACATTACAACTAAAACTAAGAACATATAAAACCAAGTAATGTAGATGTTTATGCCAGAAACTGAGAAGCTAAGGCATTCTTTTTAGTTTTAGCTTATCTTAATTTCTAATTTTTTTGCATGATCATCTACATTACATGGTTCTCTGTTCTAAGTTTTAGTTTTAAATTAATTTTAATTTTTGCTTGCATGGGGAAACGCGAACCCAAAAATTTTGTATTTACACTGAAATAAAGTGCTTCGTATTCATAGACTTTCTTGAATGACAATTAGAGAAGTTTACTTACCACCTGTATAAATAAACAACACCTTCAAAATTGAAAAAACGGATAAAATATCGTCAAAACACACTTTGTAAACAAACGATAAACCATAAAATTGAAAAGATTAGGTCCAGTGATTACGTATTCGTCCGACTTGAACGAGGCGAACACAGAGTTAAATGGAAATAAGCAATCCTGTAGGGTATATAATCGTTGTAAGCACCTAGCCGTATTGCATACTTATACGTAATGGTTAATTAATTACTAGTAGGTGACTATTCAACTATGTAGAATGGTCTTCAAATATTGTGTATCGACTTCTCCTTTTGATCAATACTGAAAGTATATTTATATAGCTGGTCAAGTTCGAGCAAAACAGATAAACATATAATTGTTTTTGTCTTGCACCACGCTTGAACTTGACAATAACCTTCTTTATTTATATTTATATAATAATGAAATGTTCGAACGTTTTGTTGAAATAAGATCGAGGGAGTGTAATTCTTATTTAAAATATATTATTATATTGGTCCAAAAGACATCACAACTCCACCAGCTACGATCCCTGTGTATATTCTAGTGACTGAATGTCGAGGTAACGAAGGTTGAAAACTGCGTAAACGCACCCCTTCTCCGAAATTTTCAATATAACATCCACTTTTGTTTTCTATTCATTCTATTAAACAAGGGTTAAATTAAAGCAAATACTTGTACAATCTTGACAATAAATTGTTTCTTGTTGTGTTGAGATGCTGATCTTCACTTCTTTCAACGTGTCCAAGTTGTACCTTATCCCAGAATTCATTTAACGCTCTAAAACCTGCACTTTATCCGAGAGTCGCGTTCTCTCTGCTACAATTAAATTAAGAGGAAAAGCTTTATAGCTTCTTATCAGCCCAAGTCGAGTATTAAAAATATTAGTACTTTCAATGTCTACGAGTATAGACAGACGCTCCACGTACATTTTAAATCATTTGAAGTTGTTAACGTTTTCATGAGAGTTCTGAGTTGTAAAAGAAATATTTAATTCTATTTATAGTG
>CAJUYH010010619.1:0-12011 GCA_910591685.1 Galerucella tenella
CCATGACAGTGACTCCGAAGATTCGCCTGCGTAATACAGCCCAGTGTAGACACTCTAAGAGAACATGAACTGACGTTTCATCAGTCATGCCGCAACCCCTACATAGGGAACTTTCCTCTACTCCTAGATTGTAGAGGTGCTTCCTCATACAGCAGTGCCCTCCTTAGCCTACTTCTTGGTAGTTCAGTGGCTGCCCTGGCGTGTCCATCATTCCATCCCTTCAGTAGAAGTTTGGATTGTCTAGGACCCTGCAGAGCATTCCAATGAGCGAGGTGCTGATTCCTGAGCCACTTCTTCGTCTCCTTGCGTATTCTTTGTTTTGTTAGGCCCAGGGTCGGGCCCGGGCCGCAGAAAGGAGCTGCCGCCCCTTCCGCAGCCAGTGCATCCGCCATCTCGTTGCCTTCAAAACCAGAGTGGGCTGGAATCCACTCTAGCCGCACCACGTTCCGCCTTGCAAGATTAGCAAGTAGTTCTCGACATTCGTTAGCAAGTCCTGAGTTGCCGGTATACCCACTCAGGGCTTTAATTGCTGCCTGACTGTCGGAGTATATGGTTATGCGTCGATCCACATAACCTCTGTCTAGGTTTATCTGCGCACATTCCAAGATAGCATATATCTCGGCCTGATATGCAGATACACCCTCACCCAATGGTACACAAACCTGTGTTCTTGGGTTCCTGGGGTAAATTCCAGCCCCTGCTCTATCACCGGAGCATGAGCCATCTGTGTACCAGACGGTCCCATTAGGCTGTGTATTCCTCTCTTTTTCCCTTTTTTCCCAGGCTCGAGCCAGAACTGGAATATCTTCCAGGAGCCGGAGCTTCTTGACGTGCCTGCACTCTTCCCCTCTTCGCACGTATCCCAGCCGTTTCAAGCGCAGGAAAGCCCTCCCCGCCTCAGCCTCGATCACATGGTGAAGAGGCCGAAGACCAAGGATCACCTCCATCGCAACAGTTGGTGTAGTTCTCATGCAGCCAGTTGCCCCCAAACTGACCACCCTTTGAAGGCGTGCCAGTTGCGATCTAGCCGTGACCAAGGTTACCCTCGGCCACCAGACCAGAGCCGCATATGTGAGCATAGGCAGCATAATCACTCTATAGAACCATATGATCGTTTTGGGGGTCAGTCCCCACCTCGGACCAATGGCTCTAGATACTTCACCTGTTCAACCACCGGCAGTGGTACTCCGTCAAGATTTAGATCCTCAGGTCTTATACCTCTCTTTTTGGTGAAAGCAACTATCTCAGCCTTGACAGGATTAACTGCAAGTCCGTGTTCGTTACACCACCCATGTACCCTATTCAGAGCCCTTTGCATGAGGTCCCTGAGAACGGTAATGTGCTTTCCAACAACAAGGACAACGATATCATCGGCATACCCAATCGTTAGAAAGCCCTCACCGTTTAAAAGGGTTATTAGCTCGTCAATGACTAGGTTCCACAATGTGGGCGAAAGAACACCCCCTTGCGGACATCCCCTAGCGACGATTACTTTTGCCACATGGTCTTTCCACGATACATTAGTTTAAGACAAAATTATAACAATTTAGTACTTAGTATTTCCTCCTCTAGCTCTAACGATAGCCTGCATCCTCCTAGGCATGCTGCGCAAAAAATTTTTGATGGTTTCTTGTGGTATTCGATTCCATTCTTCCTGTGCAGCAATCCTCAATTCTGCAATTGAGTTAGGAGCTGGATTTCGTGCTCAAATATTTCTTTTTAGGATGTCCCATACATGTTCTATGGGATTTGCGTCAGGACTGTATGGTGGCCACTCTAGCTTCGCAATCCCGACATCCTCAATGTACTGGTTTACTGTTCTTGCGGCATGGGCACGGGCATTATCGTGCATTAGCACAAAGTTATCATATCCAATAAAGCCGACATATGCGTAAAACATGTTCTGCAAGGATGTTGCGTATGTACCAGTCAGCATTCATCCTCAAATTCACTTCAATGAGCTCCGTGCGACTCTCCAAAGAAATGCCAGCCCATAGCATAATGGAACCACCACCAAAGCTAAGATTATGTGCAAGATTACATTCTGCGAAACGTTCTCCTGGCCTTCTGTACACTCGACTACGTCCATCAGGCTTCCATAATTGTATTCTTGTTTCGTCTGTAAAAAGAACTTTTCCCCATTGATGTTCATTCAAGTAAGCATGTGCTCTTGCAAATTGTAACCGTCCGATTTTATGGCGTGGAAGAAGCCGAGGAACTCTAGCAGGACGTCTTGGCTTTAAATCGACCTCCTTAAGTCTCCTTATTATTGTTTTGATAAATACATTGACTTGCCTTGCATTTAGTAATTGATTTTTTAGATGCGGAGCAGTAAGTGTACGATTTCGCAAAGATTGAATTCTTAAATATTGCTCATCCCTTGGCGTTGTACAACTTTTACGTCCTTGACCAGGCCGCCTTTTGTATCCTCCAGTCTCATTGTAACGTTTTAGTACGCAAGAAACAGTCGATTGATGGACATTCAATCTCTGTGCAATGTCTTCTTGTCTGTACCCCTCATTGATTAAACAAACAATTTTAACCGAGACTAACTCATTTAAACGAGGCATTTTACTAACTGAAACTACAGATTGAAGAAATAATGCACTGAAAATGTCATTCTGACAACGCTAAATAAAGGGAAATCACTGTTTTAGTCGTCAAGGCACACTATGCTACATTTATAGTTTTCAGCTAATTTAACGTTATCGCTTATTCAGTTATAAAAGCTATGTCTATACATTACTCTATCCTCAATAAATTGCAAAATACGTAGAACACTCCAATGTAGCAGACTTAGCAACCGAAATCACAAAAGTGCTAAAGGGAAAAGAAATGAAGACCTAAAATAAAATATGCAATAATTTTGTCCGTGAGTGTATATTCAGGGTCATAAGTAGGCATATTATAAATGAATATTATAAGATCGTTCTGTAGATTATATTTGAAATGAATAATAATCAATATTTTATCTGTCAAAGGTTTATTAGGTATGTGTTAAGCTCAGAGATAACAGGATTACAATCACATTATTTTGTTGTATTATATTATATTGTATATTAATGTAAGATATTAAAATTGTATATTTTTTTATGTTTTTCAACACCAAACAACCCGCACTATTACTAGTACTGACAATTACTCACTAAATCAAAACCTACTGTTTAATTTATTTATACAATGGGCTCATTTACATATTTTTTTTATTTTACCACCATGAAGAGCATATCATTTTAAGGATCTGTGCAAAAAATTAGACGTCTGCGAGACTCTTAAGTCGCCTAAAAAAATTATGAACATTAAACAGCGAGTTAGTCCACACATTTTATTTTATTAACACAAAAACTTTGTAAGAAGTACCTAATACAAAATAAATAAATTCTATGCGAGGCACGTTACAAGGTCTGTTCTCACAAGCATCACAGACGGTCTTTGACAATCCGGATCCGGTTCTCGGGAGAACGTTTTAGGGTCTTTGCGCCGAATCCGGATTGTCAAAGACTGTCTGTGATGCTTGTGAGAACAGACCTACAGTCAGAAGCGTAATGATTGTGCACATTAACTTTCATATGCGGTGACGTCACAGTCATAGTCGCCCCGCTATGGTATGCTTGTTTAATTGGTTGTACGAGGAGAACGACATATTCTACTGACATGAAATTTTCAGAATCACATTTTTATATTAAGTACTTTGTTTTACGACAGTTGAAAGTGATTTGAAAATTTCAGTTAACGAGCCCATTCAAGTAGCGATAAGAAGCTGTCTAAGAGACCGCAAAGACACACACGGGCCCTTCGGTCGTCCGCAGCTAATCTTTAAATGGGTTTGTCAATTTTTCAACAAGTTTTAAATTGTAAAATAATAATTATATAAGTAGCTAAGCATGATATAAATGCAGGTATCAGTTGTCGATTGATATGAAAAAATCCTGAAGCAGTAAAAATCGGTTGTAATTCTTTCGTCAAACTCGTTATACCATATGTGTTGATATTTTTATGGCTGGAAGTTTCTAAGAAAACACATGTTTTTGTTAATTCCATCGATCTTTTTTCCACTTTGTCAAACGATGTGATTATCACGATGGAGAATATCTGAAACATTTTTATTGTAACTTAATAATTAATAGTATCATCAACTTCATTGATTAGATGGTAATTTTTTACTTACCATTAATGTTGTGCCATAAACTAGATTCGGTATAAGTACGTAAATCTGATCAAATTCTACAGATCTCAACAATATATTATTTAAAGCATTTAAAGCGTTCATAAAAGTTGTTATTATCAAAATCATAACAACATTACCAGTCGCTTCCCCTACAGCGTTAGCACCAATATATAAATCAAGTAAATTCGTTTTAATACTCTCCTTAGATACTTCAACACGTACTGCATCTTTAAAATTTCGTAGAAGATTCTGTAATAGTAAATATCTCGAACATAATAAATTGGTGGCATTCCAAATAACCGCAGTAAGAAGAAAAACTTCAATTTTTACCACAGTAAAAAACATATAAATCCAAAATTGTTTCATTTGCAAATAATACAATCTGTTTTCTTCCCAAAAAAGACAAAAGTGAAATAAAATCGAAACTAAAAACAGCAAAGACAATTTAAAATAGTACTCGACGACTTTAACTTTATTGCTGGATTTTCTATCCAGTTTATCGACTATTTCAAAATACTTATCCCAGTTTTTTTTCTGTCGCATAGCGTTGTACAAAATTGTGACATTTAAAACGCTCACCATTACGAAGTCCACATCTCCGATGAATATATTTCTGTAAGATGGCTTTTTTATATCGTTCTCCGATTGAAGAAACTTGTCTATCAAATATTTTACGTTGAGACATATATTTGCAATAAAAAACAATTTGCCAATTACAGAAGTCGAAGGAACTAATCCTAAATATCCACTGATTCTAAAAATTGTTCTGCAAGTGTTGGTATCGGGTTTTTCCAAGCGCGACATAGTGGACTAATACAAAACAAGTCATTCGAAACATCGACTTAATGGAATAAAATAATAATTTTAATGTTTATTGATCTAATAACAAATAATGTAAGCACATTAATCACAATTTTACGGATGACATAAAACAACCTATTTCAATAATTAATATATACAGGGAATTCAAATATAAAATGGTTTGAAGACCGGTTGGGGACCAAATTTCCATCGTTACAGCGATGCCAAAATCTAAACAGATGATTTTTTACAGGCCATTCGGAAGATCGTTGAATGGTTTTCATATCTCATCACCAGTTACTATAAGTATTTTTTCGTGAGATACCGTTGATGTGATGTCGGTTACAGAACGGTTATACCCCCACCAAAGAAATTTCAAACGTTGTTATCGTTCATGATCTATCGCGAAAATCAACCGGCTAACCGGATGTAATTAACTTCACAACAATAATAAATAAACATAACCTCAATAAAAAGTGACGAGTTACAAAGTTTCTATTAGGCAATCCAGATCACGGGACCTAATATGGCCGTGCAGGGCAAACAATTTAGACGGATAGGTTAGTTTTGTATTGTCTATTCAGTCATAAACAGTGCTCAAGACATTTTAGTCGAATTTATTAGTATATTTTGCTTCAATTCAGTATATTTTATTAGTGTTTAGTATATTGTTCATTTGATTAGTATTTTTTATTTAGAATATATCACTTTTCTTAGTTTTTATAAATATTGTTAATGAACAAAACTGAACAAAATGCCTGCTACATACAGCCTGATATTTGATTTTTGATTCTGTTAAATCATCTCTATTGATTGCTGCTAACCACATTTCTCCTCGCTTCTTACTTAATTCATTCTTGTGCATCAAAATTGTGTTTTTTAAAACAGCTGGGACCTTAAAAAAGCTCACTTGGTCTCGGTTTGAACGGCTCCCACAACCGACTACAATACAAGTTGTTGGCATTTTGAAGTAGGTGTTTCACTCCTGAGATCCATGAGCATAAAAGTTGAATACTGCAGGTGATACTTTCCTATTCAAGCAAGTGAAATTTTAATGCCAGCAATTTCATAAATGTTTCACTTTCATTATAATATTGCATATGTTTTAGTCAGTGTGTACTTACCCGTAAATATTAAAAAAATTTGAGAGGTGCCAAGGGACACCCGGATGAAACGAAGTTCCTTTCGATTAATTAGTGAAGGAATTGTACATACAGTTGGTTCGGTGAATCTTTTCCCATGCGTCATCATTCATATACAAACGCAATACATCAGTACATTAAATTACACGCAGGTCGTAGATTGATGTTTCAATTAGGATGTGGCTAAAATGACGGTGTACGTTATTTATTATTAAAGCTAGATATTTGTAAATATTTCACAGCCATTTAGCGATATGCTACCGAAACCTTTAGTTTGAAAAAACTGTTAGTATTCCAGAGTTTTATAGGGTTATTCCGCAAATTCACTTGCATAAGAGTTAGAATTAATATCAATTTCCTCAGTAGAAACTTTGCAAATCAGAATTGCCTTTTTAGTGTTATGGCTGGCAATCATTACTATTGGGCCGTCCCACCCATACGGTTCAACAATGAAAAATAGAAATCTTTTGGTTTGTGCAAATAAATAATAAATATTTTAAATATGTATATTTAAGACTCATAAATATATAAAATTAATTTCATTTAATTCTCATAGAATCAGAGCTACCACCAGTATTTATATCTATGGTAATTGGTTGAATGCTAATATCAATCATATTTTGCTCTCTGGCATACCACTTTTCTATAATTTCATGAGTATGCCTAACACATTTTTCCTAAATTTGTTGATCACATTGTTGCAGTGCCTCTTTCCACATATTTATAACAGAGCTATCTGAATACCCATCTTTACCAATATATTTATTGTAATATGACTTGCAATTTGCCCAAATTAATTCAATAGCGTTGAATTCACAATTATATGGCGGTAGAATGGTAGAACCAACATGAACAATTATAAAACGTTTACCATCATAACCATCTGGTTTACGTACACTTTTAGTGCTGTTGTCTTGTCAAGAATATGTTTTTTCTAACTCAAAATATTCCTCCAACACATTTAGAACCAGCTCCTGTGCGTTTTTTCAAGCATACCTGTTCTTAAAAAAATCATTCATAAATATTTCTGGTTTTTCAGAAAATTAGGTCAATATTTTCTACATTGGTGGAAGCAAAATATGTTTCATACAATTCAGTTTGATGGAATTCTATCCATAACCATGATGAAATGTCAATTTAAGGTTAGTTTTCATTGCGAAGTAAATAAATAATAAGTAGATAAATAATCTTTACTTACCACAATAATTCGAACACTCGGGTGTAAGTAAGTCGTTATAACAACTGTTTTTAATTAAATTCATATGCAAGGAGCAATAAAATGAGTAAAAATGTGAAATAAAAATGTAAACAAAGTCTTTGGTCTGTCAACGTACAAATTCGCGTTAAACTTATCGCCGACATTCATCATATGGCTATCTCTGTTTGTTATATTATGTTGTAATGGAACAAACGGCTTCATTTCGGGGGTTTAGATTATGTGAGTAGGAAAGAGATGTACTACAAAAAGTAGTATGTAAATAATTTCATACATGGGAAAAGATTCACCGAACGAACTGTATACATACATACACCGAAACATTTATATATATATATATATATATATATATATATATATATATATATATGTGTACTCTGACTGTCTATTCTTTCATACACGTCATAGATGCGCGGGACTTTGTAAACACAACAACATAGTGTATATATATATATATACACTCTCGACTTCGTAAACACAACAGCGTATAGGTTAGAACACGCACGGCTTGCTAAATACATACGTTCTGAAATTGTAATATTAAAATATGATTTGTTTGTGAATTTATTAAAATTATGACGCGTACACTTGCTAAACACACAAAATGTGGAGATTATAATGCGTATGACTTGGTTAGCACAATAATAAAGAGAGGTTATAGTGCGTACTTGCTAAAAATACAAAAGCATTTATTATTATTATCTGTATATAATCGCACATTGCAGCATGTAATACCTTTCTTCGCATCTAATACACATGAGAGCTCATGGCAACAAGTGTTGAATGCCTTGATATAGACGCGTAGGTTGATGGTTCGCGCCCGGACTATGGTAAAAAAAAAATTATTTATTTGCTTTCTATAAGAGAGAAAGATGCAGACAGAGAAACACGCGACGCCGCACAGCTTACAATAGCTTCCTATATCAAAAAGTGTCGTGACAACTTTTGGTAAGAATTTTATCCGTCTGGCCTCCTTTCACAACGCGCGATAAGGAACTTCGTTCCAATAATAATAAAATTCTTGATAGTTTAAAAACCACTAACAAAAAAATAATGTTCTTATATAGGTACACAACCAAAAGTTGGTCCTAAATTGATATACCCAGCTTAAAAGTTTTATAAAACTGAACTTATTATTGTATATTATTAGTATAGAGACACCAAAGCAAAATAAAAGCACCTTTCTCCAAAATAATCAATTATGTATACCAAAATCCACGGTCTACAATGTATTAAATCACATTTGTTTGCCCTGTGTCGCCATATTGAATTTTATTTGACAGGTCACTGAATTGCCTAACTTTTTGAGAAATGTTTTCTTTAGTTTTAACCATAATTGACGATTTTTTCGATACTAGCCTTCTCGTATAGTTATGTCATCACAAGTAACGTTGCATAGTTCAGTTAGGCTACGAGTTTCGGATGATTATTTTCACCCTAGAGTGAATATTTTTCACCCTAGAGTGAATATTTTTCACCTTAGAGTGAATATTATGGATTGGTTAGGTATTATAACTTATTGCGTCACAAATTACGTCATTAACATATTCCCCTATAACCGTTCTATCGCAAAAATGCAGTGGGAACTGAATAACAGTTCCCGTTATATCAACGAGATCTCGCGAAAAAATACCATATGTATTCTGTGTAAGTCTGACGGTCTCGACTGCAAGATGCGGTCCGTCTATTAACCTAAGTGGGGTCGGAATTGACCCACTTAAGCATATTTTCCGCAGCCTTACGCAGTTGAACTTTTGCATAAAATGCAGACACTTGTTCAGCGGCAACGCTTTGATTCGTGAGTTCCATAAATTTCAGCGGATACTCTCTTAGAAAAATACAGTGATTTCAGTTATCATTTCCCTTACTTTATCGATGTTAAGTTCAGTTGAAGACGGAGAAAATCTTCAACTACATCTCGATATCTTTTATTAAAGAAGTAAAAAGGAAAAATTCAACCACATCGTGAATCGAACCGCGATACTTAACGTTTAACTTTCAAATTCCCCATGCTCAAACCTTCGGCCAGCTCCGTCCCGATTAAATTGTTTGGCCAGCAGTAGACATCTTTTAACAGACATTATACAGATTGCGAAAAGTCTATTCAAGTCATACCATTTACACAAGTACGACAAGGAAAATATGAGAAAAACTACTTGAAAGAGAAAAAAGAATAATTGTGGGCAGTTAGCGATGGGCGTATTTAGTTCCAAAGGCTGGAAGAATGTTGCTGAAATGGTAGTAAACCCTACTTCCTCTTCAACTAAAGTTGCGTCTATCTGTGAAGTAAGTAAAAGTACAGTACAGAGAGTGTTGGCTAAAAATAAATTTCATCCATACAAGTTTTCGGATGACGACCCCGACGGAAGACTCGAAATCTGTGAATAAAATTAGTCAAAACCCACATTACACAAAAGCAATTTGTTTTAGTGACGAAAGTACTTTTTGCCTCAATGGGAATGTGAATACACAAAATGTAAGGTATTGGAGTGGCACAAATCCTCACACCTTTCGTGAACAACATACCCAATTTCCAGAAAAAGTGAATGTTTGGGCACATATTTTGGGAAACCACATAGTTGGTCCTCCGTGCTTCGGAGGGTTGGATGAGGGAGGCTGGAAGTTATTCACCCCTAATCTCTGTTACAAGTCTCCGTAGAGGGGTTGTCCTACCCGACACGGCGCGTCCCAATGGCTGATAGGGTGTCTCCAGAGGGAGTTGGTGGTCAGGGGACTCGTGCTCTTCGAGTTGTAAGGGCCTCCATGACCGACAACCCTCGGGATAAGCAATAAATAAGGCTCCAGTATGGGTACCCGAATAGTTGCTCGCGGATCAAAGGGAATAGAGTAGTAAAACTCGATAAAAAACCAGCAGCCTAGGGGAGGCAGCTATGTTGTGTGATTGTAGGCAGCGGCAGCCACTGCGTCCGGAGGCAACCGTGGCAAAAGCCTAGAGGAGTAAACCTCGATAAAACAATCCGTAATCTACGTTGTTAGCTACCGTTACAATAGATGAATGGCTACGCGAAAGTCAGTCAGGAACGGGGCCTTCGGGATACCTGGTGGCCTTCCGGAGTATCCAGCCTTACCACCACAAGCGGGGCTCTGTGGTGGTGGACATTCAATTCCCTAGCTACTCGTGGGATGTATTATGGAGTACGTGAAAAAAATGGAACAGAAAGCAGTGGAGGAAGAGAGTATTGGCGTTTTGAAAAAAAGAATTATTGAAGAATGCAATGCAATTTCAGCTGACACATTCGAACGAGTACGACAAGAGTTTACTAATAGGATGTATTACTATCAGGTAGTAGACGGAGCACATTTCGAACACTTGCTATAAGAATCCATTGTTGATATTTGATTAATTAAATTTAAAAAAATAATTTCAATAATTTTGGTATTTATTTAATTTATCCGTCAAAATTAGTTTATACCCAAACAAAATTAATATGGCTATGTAGCCAATGTCAATGCCTCTCAAACGAGATATCACTTGCCATAAGGTCCTATTTAAAATTATTGGCCAGAATGGCACTGTGCGTCATCTAGTATTATTACGTCACCTGTTACCATTCGTAGAGAAGTTTACAACACTTTATTTTCACCATCCAAATTTTATTAATGTAAGTGTAGCCGTTCAAAAGATACGAGGGGGGGAGGGGACTTTTGAATAGCACTGTATACAGATCGCGAAAAGTCTATTCGAGCCATACGATTCACAAAAGTACGACAAGGAAAATATGAGCAAAGCTACTTGAAAGAGTGAAAATAATAATTGTTCGCAGTCAGCGTTGGGCGTGTTTTCAGTTCCAGCTACCAATCTGATATGAAAGCAGCGTTGCCAGTATAAAATGTTTGGTACTTTCTAAGGAATAATTATCTACTTTTGCGCTTAACTTTTAATACGGGATAACGCCGTATTTGTTGGAAGAAATTCGAGATTGGTAATATTGTTGACTTTTGAAAAATAAGTGAGATCAACACAGATAAGAATAAAAGAATATAGTTCAATAAAATAAATGGACACATTATACAATCTGCAATAAATAAAATCTATACACTGCTTTCGATTTAACAATAATTATTGGTATTTAACATTGCTGCCGACAAAAATTGGGAATAACTTTAACAGATAAATAAATTTGGCAACAGCTGACTGCGCACAATTATTCTTCTCTCTCCCTTTCAAGTGTTTTTCTCATATTTTCCTTGCCGTGTAAATGGCATGGCTCGAACAGACTTTTCGCAATCTGAATATCGTATTTCGTTGTCTGTTAGCTTGGATCTTTTAAACTACTCAACAGATTCTAATGCAGTTTTCGGCAATAGACAGAGTGATTTAAGAGGAAGGTTTATATGTATAACTAGCGACCCGCCCCGGCTTCCCACGGTTGCAGTATATTATATAATACATCCAAAATACCTAAGTAGAGATAGTTCTTTATAAATAAAACAATTTTTTTTTCAATTTAAATAATTTATTTAAAAAAATATGATTAAAATTATATTCAGTCGTGTTGAATAGAAAAAATTACTTTCCTTCCAGTTCCATTTGTATCTCTTCCACAGTCTTACCCTTAGTTTCCACTACGAAGAATATACCAAATGGAATGGCGGCTATACAAAAACCGGAGAAGATTAAAAACGATGGACCAATATCGATGGCATCTACCATAGACTGGAA
>CAJUYH010010620.1:0-12009 GCA_910591685.1 Galerucella tenella
ATGCTTTTAGGTGTGGCAAGTCAACTGAAAGTGCCTTACACCAACTGGTAACCCAGGTGGAGAAGGCGCTGGAAAATGGCATGATCGCCCTGGGAGCTTTCTTGGGCGTTTGACAGCACCCCTGTAGGATCCATGTGTAGGGCTGCGGCAAATTATGGAATAGAGCCAATGATCACTCACTGGCTTGAGGCCATGTTGTGCAACCGTACAGTAGAGGCCACATGGAAAGACCATGTGGCAAAAGTAATCGTCGCTAGAGGATGTCCGCAAGGGGGTGTTCTCTCGCCCACATTGTGGAACCTAGTCATTGACGATCTAACAATCCTTTTAAACGGTGAGGGCTTTCTAACGATTGGGTATGCCGATGATATCGTTGTCCTTGTTGTTGGAGGGCACATTACCGTTCTCAGGGACCTCATGCAAAGGGCTCTGGATAGGGTACATGGGTGGTGTAACGAACACGGACTTGCAGTAAATCCTGCCAAGGCTGAGATAGTTGCTTTCACCAAAAAGAGAGGTATAAGACCTGAGGGTCTAAATCTTGATGGAGTACCACTGCCGGTGGTTGAACAGGTGAAGTATCTAGGAGTGATCCTTGATAAATCACTCATCATCTTGATAGTCGCCTAAGCAGGGTGACAAACACGTATTGGGCCTGTAGGACAGCCATTGGTCCGAGGTGGGGACTGACCCCCAAAACGATCATATGGTTCTATAGAGTGATTATGCTGCCTATGCTCACATATGCGGCTCTGGTCTGGTGGCCGAGGGTAACCTTGGTTACGGCTAGATCGCAACTGGCACGCCTTCAGAGAACGACTTGCTAATCTTCCAAGGCGGAACGTGGTGCTGCTAGAATGAATTCCAGCCCACTCTGGGTTTGAAGGCAACGAGATGGTAGATGCACTGGCTGCGGAAGGGGCGGCAGATCCTTTCTGCGGCTCGGGCCCGACCCTGGGCCCAACAAAACAAAAAATACGCAAGGAGACGAAGAAGTGGCTGAGGAATCAGCACCTCGCTCATTGGAATGCTCTGCAGGGTCCTAGACAATCCAAACTTCTACTGAAGGGATGGACTGATGAACACGCCAGGGCAGCTACTGAACTACCAAGGAGTAGGCTAAGGAAGATAGCAGGACTCCTAACAGGGCACTGCTGTATGAGGAAACACCTCCACAACTTAGGAGTAGAGGAAAGTTCCCTATGTAGGGGTTGCGGCATGACGGCATGACTGACGAAACGTCAGTCCATGTTCTCTTAGAGTGTCCACACTAGTCTGTACTACGCAGGCGAATTTTCGGAGTCCCTGTTATGACCCCTGGAGACACAAGCAGACATCCGTTGAAAAAGGTTGTGACCTTTATTGAAGGGCTCGGCTTCATGGATGTCTAGGTAGCAGGAATGGCACAATGGGCCCGCCAGTGGCCTCAGTGCCGGAACCTTGGCTTGAGTTGTCCAGGACAAGGCTCGCCTGCACATTTAGTAGTAGTAGTAGTAGCAGCTTTGTTATTTTAAAAAGTTTAACTATCATTTTTCCCCTCTTTTATTCAAACTTTTACAACTTAAACATATATGCAAGGTCATCCACCATAGAATTATAGATCTCATTTACTTCTCATAACTCGGAAAAGTACAAACAATATTTTTATACGACTCATGCGTTCTTATATTTCTTATTAGTTCAGTTAAACCCTCGTATAATTCATCAATTTACTTTTGGGCGTCGTGTTTGAGTTGCCACAAGATTTCGTAAGCGGACAGACATTAAACCGTATCCAGATTATATAATAATGTTGGCTCAATTTAAATGTAAATAAGACTGTAGATACAAGGTCGTAATTAAGTCACTCTAACTTACTTATTCAAATATATATAAAGTTTTTGAGGGTCGGTGAAGGATGATCGCAAAAATGTAATAAGAAAGAACCAACAAATCTGTCATTAAAAGTTTTTCACTATTTAAATTTAGAGAAAACGAAGAGAAGAAATGTCATAAAGGAGCCGAAAGTCATGCATGGCAACAGAGCTCGCAGAAACAATTTAATTATAATGTTCCTAAATGCTGCTTTTAAATGTGCTTATACAAGTTTCAATTCGACAAGCAGTTAATACTCAATTTCGAAATTATTTGGGAGTTTATACAGACTTTATAATAAAGTCTATTAACATAAATTGAAATTAGTTCTAATAAATTACTTTTGAGAGTTGAAATGAAATCTTATTATGTAAATGTCGCATCGGTATTTGGATTTCTGGATAGCAGCAACAGTAAACAGTTTAACTTTGAATTCCATCGCTCCATAGAATCTACATTATGATTTTTGTATGTTTACGTTCTTTCGTATTTGCACTTTCCACCTCTTTCGACCGTGAGCGATTCTCCACCGATCACTATGATAAATACATATATTTTTTTCTCGCCAACCGTTCGCTAGTAGAATCATAAAATACTTCAACCTAGAATTGTAACTGGGATTGGAGAGAATGTTTTATGTTACGAAGCGGCCAAACTGCAGAGGGCACTAGTCATCAACAATCGTATTGTAAAGATGTCAAAATGGAAGGAAAAATAAACAAACCACGTAAAAAACTTTGTTGTATTCCGTTTTGCTGAGACAAAACGAGTGTTGATCCAAGAATGAAAGTAGCCATATCAAATTTTGTTCTAAAAAAACGCTTTCAAAGGGGAAGACACATAGAATAGTATATTATTAAACGAGCAATTTATGATAGCCATAATTCACGATGGATGACGTTTGCGTCACGAGCCGCAGGCGAGGGGCGCAAGTCACCCAAGTGAATTATGGCCATAAATTTCGAGTAGAATACTATACTTTGTCCACGACACTTTATTTATCTATTAATAAATAAAAGTCAGTGGTGATTTGGCATATTACTAACCTCAAAATGTTGTGGCATCTACTTCAAATAATTTGACATATATAGAGATGGGAGATACTGTAGAAAGTATCAATACAACGTACCGTTATAAATATATTGTTTTAAAATACTTAATATTAGAAAATATCGTTATGAAAAGTATCAATACTAAAAATTACAATATTTTATAGATACGATATATGTCAGAAACAAATTTCCTGAACAAAATACACATATCAATAGTTTATTTCATATTGTACCCCCATCTCTAGTCGTGAATTATGAACCATAATACACTACAGTGTATTATGAACCATAATTCACGGCAGTTGATGGTACCCATATACCTTTAGCTAGGAGGTGAAATATTGACTTATTATTAGGTGGTCGTGGACAAATGAGTATAGGTACTTCATACGTAATCCTCCTTGTTGAATTATTCAGAACTAGATGCCAGACCACATGGATAGAAAAATAACACAAAATACTTATATTTTAGGAATGAAAATAGCAGAATATTTGGAAATAATCTAGTTAGGTAGTATGTTGTGTGTTATGTCTAGGTACAGTAGAAAAAATTGACCTTTACCCTGACGTCATACCTACTAACCTCGCGAAATCAATCAATGAGTCAAAAATGGCTACAATTACTTTGTCGTGTGCGTAAATACGTTGACTGCTTGTATATCTTGTTCAGCCACCGTCTAAGAAGTGAGGTTAAGTTGGAAATATTCATTAAATGCGAAACAGAAAATTCTGTACTTATCGTGGAATAAAAATAATAAATTAGAGGTCTTGAAAAAAACCGATTTTATAGAATTTATCTGAATGCAAATTATGGAACGATTCGAACAAAAATCGATGTATCAAAATAATGACAGTTGTCATAAGAGGTCAAAATAAATTCTTATGAATACAACCGATTAATCGTTTTTGGTGCTATCTCTTTTCAACATTTGGAAGTAATAATCAGAGTTACATAAGAACGTCTGTCATTGCTTGAAAGACAAGTGTACGTATATTGTATGATGTGTTTTTACTGTCAGTAGAAAAGGATGAAGTATATAAAGTTTGTGTTTACTACTGTTCATTGTTAGTGACATCAGGGTAAAGGTCAATTTTTTCTACTGTATGTGTGTTAAAAATGTTGTTATTATCACTAAATAAATATTTAATTCCCCAAAGTCTTTTTATTCAAAGTATTCGTCGTTCACCATATACTTTTTCCTAGACACAAAAATTATATATTGCATACTTTACCTTCTGCATAAATGTTGCATTATGTTGCTTTAACTCTTACTTTGCTGCACAAGTTTTTTAAAGAAATAAATTGACTGATAGTATTATAGTATTGTACCAAATCTTGCATCAACAAGAGTTTGCCAAATATTCTCTTATGTTCAGCTCTGATGCAAGATTTGGCGAAATATTATCATTTATAATTAATATATTTTTATAAGCAGCTGAATTTTGTGTTCTTTAGGTGAACAGTCGATTTATTTTTCAAAAATATAAAATTCTGAGGTGTACTTTTCCAAAATTTTGAATTTTTTTGCTATATCTATCTCAGAATAGGCCAAAATTACAAGGTCATCAGCATAAAGTAATGCTAGTATCTGATTCCGTTCGTCGATATCCACACCTTGAGCCTCTTTATTGATGAAAAAATCTTCCAAGTCTGCTAAATACATGGCAAAAAGCAGTGGACTCATAGGCTATCCTTGTAGTACTCCAGTGGTTACATCAAACGATTTAGAAAAACCATTGTTTCCTTTCACTTTAAATGATGCATTATTATTTAATAAATTGCAGTATTTTTGAAGATATACCTAAGTTAAATAGTTTTAGCCACAATATATTATGTCTTACTAAATCGAAAGCTCTTTTGAAATCCACAAAAACTGCAAAAAGTTTTCTTTTCCCGAGTCTAATATGGATATGGATCACAGAAATTAAGGTGAAACATTGTCAATACAACCGCGGCCTTTACGAAATCCTGCTTGACTCTCAGGTAGAATGTTATGTTCTTCCGCCCATTCAGAAAGTCTATGTTAAATAATATTGGTGAATAATTTTAAACATGAATTTAGTAATGCCAAGCCTCTGTAGTTAATAACAAAATAGTACTATAAAGAACAAAAAATGGAACTGGTAAATTATAAAGCTAAATTCGATAAAATTTATTGTTTATTTTTACACTTTAATAATGGCTTTACCGACATTAACGCCTTTTAACATTTCCACAAATGCAGTGAACATATTTTCGAATCCTTCTGTAATTGTTTCGCGGTACTTGATCTTCCCTTGCTGTATCCATTCTGCATTTTGTTCAACGCCCTCGTTCCATCGTTCCAGCCATCTTGTTACTAAAAACCCTTCAATTCGTATTTGTTTATCAAATATGTGCATGTCAATTGTTGGAGCTATAATTAAAAAAAATATCAATAGTATAATATTATACAACAAGCATTTGTCCGCGTGCTCATCAGTTTTTATATGCGAGTAGAATACTATACTTTATCCACGTCTTCATTCTTCAGGATGGACTTTTTAACGCTACATCCCCCAGACAGGTCTGCAGCTATATTAGTTGTGAGTATTGTTTCCCTTGTCTTAGGTTAGGTTAGGTTTGTGATAAGTGGGCCTATAAGGCCCTCCACTGCGACTGGCAAGAGTCTATTGTGGCTCACACCTATTCAGATTTCACCAAACAAATTCAGCTTCTTAACAAAGCCGATTAGTTCGGTCCGAGGGCGAGAGAGACCCTGCCAAACATCAGATACCTGATTAGAGCAGCGGCTGGGCAGGCACAAATTATTTATGCTCTTCTGTCCATCATCTTCCAGACAAAGATGGCAAGTCGAATCTTCCGACAGTCCAAGTTTCGGCATATGATGATTCAGATGACAGTGGCCTGTTAAAAGGCCTGTTAGACAACGTAGGTCATGCCTGCCATAGTCTAACATTTGTTTGGAGACATTCTTCGAAGGATGTATAATAGCTATTTATGCCATCAGTTACGAAATGCCTAATTTTGTGTAACGCGTGAGATTTTTGCGGAACGAACGAAGTGAGCTTCGCAAAAACTCACAAGCTACACAAAATTTCATTTCGTAACGTATTGCATACAAGATTTTTTCTAATTTTGAAGAAAGTAATAAAAAAATAAAATTTAATGTAATTGATAAAAATTTGGAAATCATAAATTTAGTTTATCTAATTCCGCTATCAAATGTGACACTTTACGTCACTCCTTGACGTTAGGTAACGTCACATTTTTCATAACCTTCATATATCAGTTATGAAAAGTAGTTATGTAAAAACTTTACGTAACTGTTTATGTTTCAACATAAAGATACCACATGAGTTTCAAAGAATAATTTATTAATTAGGTAGGTACTGTCAAAACTGACAATTATTTCATTATTTTAACTGTACAATTAACCCATTATTTTAATTCTATAGTATTTTGAGATTTATAAACATTGAAAACATTATTCAGGACACAGTTATTTAAAGTAAGTCAATTTTCTGGGTGAATACATCATAGTAGTAACCTAACCATTTGATTCCACTTCAATATTACCATTGTAATTGAAGATTTTATTGAATATTATGAAGGCGCGGAATTAGATAAAACGTTGTACGTAAACACGTTATGAAGAGAGCGACATTGTTCAACACGCGTAATTTGCAGAACTCGCTAGCGCTCGTTTTGGCAAATATTACGCTTGTTGAACAATATCGTTCTTTTCATAACTAATTACGTAAATATCTATTGTTGCTGTTAATTCATGTTAGTTGTCAGTTTGACATTTTGTAAAAAAGTCTAGGCGGAAGGTTTTTAGCGAGATTTATATATTTTTAGTTTTATTTTTTTTAAATGACTGATTCAAGTTCTAAAGAGCGATATTGAAGAGGCAGCAGGTAATGCTCCATTATCAGTAATTCCCAAAAGTCAAAGGCAGTTTATGATTTGGCATACGAAAAATTTGTTACGTGGTGTGATGAGAAGAAAATTAAACATGTTAATGAGAAAGTTTTACTTGCATATTTTGAGGGTAAGAAAGATCTAAAAGTTTCCACATTATGGACACTATACTCAATGTTAAGGTCTGAACTAAATCTGAAAAGAAATATTGATATTAAAAAATATACAAATTTGTTAGCATATATTAAAAGGCAAGCGGACGGGTACAGTGCTAAAAAGTAAAAAGTTTTTATTAAAGAAGATTTTGCCAAACTTTTAGTGGAAGCTGATGACAAAGAATACTTAATGGCTAAGGCTGCAATGATAATTGGAATGGCAGGAGCATGCAGAAAAGCAGAATTAACATTTCTTTCAGTTGAAAATGTTATAGACGAAGGAAGCTATTTTCGTGTTGATATCCCACCTTCAAAAACAAAAGTTATACGGCAGTTTGCAATTACCACTGGAGACATTGAAAATACGAATCTTGTTGAAATATTAAGAAAATATATTAAGTTGCGTCCCCAGGTTCTTAAACACAACAGATTTTTTGTAAAATATGCGAATGGAAAATGTACCAGAAATCCTGTGGGAATTAACACATTTAGCAGTCTGCCAAAAGTTGCACAATTTATTGGTCTTTCAAATCCTGTTCTATATACTGGCCACTGCTTCAGAAGACGCTCTGCCACTTTCCTAGCAGACAGTGGCGCTGATATTTTAAAATTAAAGAGGCATGGAGGCTGGAAATCTGTTGCGGAGCGATATGTTGAAAATTCCATGAATAATAAAAAACTTATAGTTCGAGAAATATTTGGTGAAACATCTAATGCAATGTGCGCCGCTTCCCACATAACAGCAAGTTCGAGCAATGAAAAAAATATGTCGTCGGGAATTAATTTGAATAATTGCAATAATTGTGTTATCAATATTCATAATAATTAATTAATAATTTATGTTTTTAACTTGTATTATAACAGTTTAATAAATAGAATAATTCTTTTTGTCACTAATTTTGAAATACATTTTTCGTCACCAATTGCATAAAATTTTACTTTATGCAACTAGTTACAAAAATCATAATGTCAATCAGTTTTAAAAAGTGTCACTTTATATGTCAAAATTAGAAAAAAGCCTTTGAATGAACCAATCCTGATACATTATTTCATTATGCCTTGTAGTAGTATAGTTGAAATAATACCCTTCTTGGTGTGCGTCATCGATTGTTAATCTCCTTCTATCACATTACGTAGGAAGAAATGGAAAAAAGGCAGGTCTGTGATTAATCCTAATAAAAATATCACAATAATGAATCGTTTGAATGTTTTACAAACGTTAACCCTAATCTTTGACTTACAAAAATTTGATTGGTTGATGTTTAGATTACGCGCCAGCGCAACCTATCAATCGCGAGGTTAAAATACTATGAAGGCGTAACTTTCGTAGCGGCAATGTGCTTACGTCTTTTTCTACTGTCACGCTGACAGTTCTTGTCAGGTGTGTACTTTGTTGCTTACGGTCAATTATTATTTATTTGAAGTGAATATTAATCTTATTGTTATATTTATCTAAATAATACAAAAATATGCCTAGATACACGAAAAAACATCAGCATTTTGAAAGTTCTGAAGTATTTTCAGTTAGAAGAAGATGCTGGTAATTATTGATTTCATAGCCTTTTCGAATTTAGCTGAATACGATCCTGATGATTTTATTTATCAAATTTAAGGTTAGCTATATGTCAAAATAGCAAATAAATAAACGACATGCCGAAAACCCGGATATACGTCACAATCGATGACGCACACCAAGAAGGGTATTATTTCAACTATAGTGACGGTTTGTAGCTTCGTTGTGTTTTAAGGAATCTTTTTTCAGATGAAAGCTTTTTTATGTTCCATTATGTAATTAATATGTAATATTATATATTCCAGAAGTCATTGGACATGGAAAACTGATAAAGTTACAGATTCCAAATTTCCTACACGTTATTCGTGAATTTGAAGCCTACTTGTCGATACATTTGAAGACTTGATTATAATAAACTGTTTTTCGTCCTTGGTACATGGATAACAATTAGGCCTAGTATTTCACATTAATGTAGTATCAAATGTCCGATTTTATTTTCTAGTATTTCAAAAGCTTATAACTTTGAAACTAATGAAGACTAATACACGCAGTTTCCATTTAACATTTTTTGGGAATCAAAATTTGTAAAATAATGATGATAATAATTAACTTACCTTCCGTTTTTTCATTATACCCCGAAATAGTACCGCATATTGACACCCTTCCAAATTCTCTCATTTGGGAAAAAACAATGGCACTTACTCTTCCACCAACCTTCAATAAACAATTATTGAATGAATTCTATGAATTGCTGTAGAAATGAATACTCACGTTATCAAAATAGCAATCCACTCCATTCGGTGCTAACTTTTTTAAACTTTCAGCAACATTTTCAGTTTTATAATTTATAAAATGATCAAATCCTAATTCTTCAGTTAACCATTTACCCTTATCGTCAGATCCCGCTATTCCTATTACGTTGCATCCTTTTATTTTAGCAATTTGACCTACTTGGTTGCCTACACCTCCTGCTGCTCCAGAAACCACCACCGTCTCTCCTTTTTTGGGTCGACATAATTCAAGAAGGCCAAAGTAAGCAGTATTTCTAAAAATAACCTTTTATATTCGATAATAATGTATAGAAATTTAATTACTCACCCTGTCATACCAACAGCTCCAAGAGCTAGTGATAAAGGTAAATTTTTTAGTTTTTTTGACACCAATCGCGGCGCCGTTGATCTACCCACAGTTCCTCCAGCGTCTCCAGAGGAAATTGTGTGAGTTCTCCAACCAAATTGGCCAATAACATGCTCACCCATAGGGAATTTTGGATTTTTACTTTCTATTATCCTAAAAATGAATCACATCAAGTAAAATTAGTGGTTTTTGATCACAGAACTCAGCTTTGCGGAGACTATTGTTAAATATTCACATTAATTGTAAGTATGAAAGATTGCTGATTAATTGATTTGACACCACTAGAAAAAGCTCCGAGACCTTGGCACTTCATCCTTTAGGATTTTTGAGCACTAGTTTGTACTGTCAATGTGTACCGTGTATCCTTTATCAGGCTCAACACTCTTATAACCAGGTCCTTCTTTAAGAAATCTTCCCCTGGGTCTAGGCGTGAGGCAGTGTGAGGCTGCTTCCTCCTCTTCCATGCACAGCCAACAAACAAAATTTCTAAGACTTGTTTATTTTAAAGTCAAACGCTTTTATGTATTAAATTGTCCCTGTATATTTCATAGGATTTTTGAAACTTACTTTGCTATTTGAGAACCAATAAAGGTTTGTCCAACCGTTAACGAAGGCTCATAAGCTCTCATATAAGGATCAACGCTCAAGTAGACTGCTTCTGCTAGAAATTCTGAAAAGTACAAATTGGTTAATGGTGTATATACCAAGTTTAAGAGAAAAATTTAAAATAGTTCACAAACGCACCACGAGAAGCATTTATCCCGTCGTCTGACTGACAAGTGTACACTGTCAGTTTTCGATATATTACGAACGTACTCGTTATGTCATCAGTCATTTTTGGTTGAGCGCGAATTTTAAACTAATGGCATTTTTATTCAAATAATGTCATTTTGATAGGTAATTTCAAGCAGCGGATATGTTAAAGACAATCTCCCGGGTATACAAAATTATGTTGTACAAGTTTTTGTTGAACTACTATCCCTGAATTCTCAAAATATTTGAATTTGTCCATTATTGACCTAGGTTTATAATAGAAAAAATTATTAACCACTATAATAGAGAAATACAACTTCTCAGTTGGCTTTAGGAAGCAATAATTGTCAACTTCACAGCTAGTAGTGGAAAAATAGTTATTTATACTTTAAGGGATGTAAGTAACATTTACTAGTCGAGAAAGATTTTACACCCGAGCTATAGCGAGAGTTGGCAGTTCGAGTGAATTGCAGACCTGGCTGTTGAATAGAGGGGCTAATTCAACCCAAAAATTTGTGCCTGCTATAATATTTTATAAAATGGGCAATTTATAAATAAAAACATTATGTCCGATTCAAAAATAATAATAACTTCACAGATTCTTTATATTAGATCGAAACCAAATAACATTTTGTTGATTTTCTTTGACACACTTTTGTATAAATTGTCTATAAACACCCCCTGCTCTTATCAAAACATCAATTACCTCACAATTATCTTTTATCAAGATCTGATTTTTCCCTCAATGAGATTTACAATTTCGGCAACTCTGTTATTTTCATCAAGTGCTGATATAATAATTGATGTAACAATATTGAGATAAAATATAAAACCTTTGATTATATAAAACACGGCATAGTTCAAAAGAAGGATGAAGTCCGAGTGCTTAAATATTGAAACATTTGTCTTTATAACAAATATAGGTATATTCCTGGGGACCTATTCTCAGCATATGCAAATTTGCATTCGCATATAACAATTTACGAATGGTTACATGCGCATTCGTAATGAATATTGTATTCTTCCCTATTCGCATACGTGGTTCGCAAGTGTTTACGAACGGTTAGCTAAACACACTCGCGTAAACATGGCAATACAGCATTAGCACATGCTGTGGCTCAGTTGATGTTTATCAAATCCCCTGACGTACAATATTGGGCTTGTTCTCATAAGCATCACAGACAGTCTTTGACAATCCGGATTCGGCGCAAAGACCCAAAAGCGATCTCGTTAGAACGATTTATGCCCAATTTCACCAACCCTTTCCTAAAGTTAGGTAATACCTAAATCAGATTTTGGAATTGCTAAGTGAAATTTTCGTTTTACCACGCGCTGAGAATTTCTTGAGAGTGACAATATTGAGTATTTTTTATCATGTTTAGGCGTTTCTCAGCGCATTGAGATTTCTCCGCCTTTCATAAATTCGGGGTGCTCTCTCTTCAGCATTTTCTGATGCTTGGATTAAAAGCAAGTGAACAAACTGTGCAGCCATTTATTTAATGACGAAAAGTCTTACAAAACTAACTCGAACTCAAAATCACGAATGAATTGTAATACACCCATTGACATATATGTCAATGAATACACCATACATTTTAAAACATATACAAAAGCGAGGTTATGTATGGCAAATACGCATTC
>CAJUYH010010621.1:0-12008 GCA_910591685.1 Galerucella tenella
GAATGGCAGCCTTCTGCAGATCGATGTATGTATTTTTGTGAAGACCTCGTTGGGTAAGGCTGTCTTGTAGAGTTTTGGGAATTAGTCCCGTAGATGAAACGATGATCGGTACCACCTCTATTTTCTCTAAATGCCACATATATGTCTTACCTCAATTGCAAGATCGGTGTATTTTGCAATTTTCTCGTTGTATTTGTCTAGAATATTGTTATTATTGGGTACAGCAACATCCACCAGAAGAACCGAGTTAGCTTTTTTATCCACAAGGTTGTTTTGGTTTGATGGAAATATCACGAAAAGGTTTCCGAAGTTGGATTTCAATATTTTGAATGTTGTGATAAGATCTCCACGGTGACGTCGAAGTTCATAAGAAGTTGAGCTTGCCATAACAAGTCTCTCTTCATATGACGGTCTTCTCGGTCCCAGGGTTAGGTTAGGTTAGTCGAGTGGCTCTCTGATAAACTTCTATCCCAAATCAAGTCAGGATACCAGGCGGGCTCCGCATATTCCAGAATGGGTCTTACATGAATGGTGTAAAGCTTACAAAACGATTGAAACGTAACTCTCGAAAAACACTTCCGTATAAGATACAACCTGGTGTTAGCACGTTTGGCTATTGACAAAATATGGTCAGATCAAGTAAGACTGCTGTTATAATAATTTCCAAGTCATTTTGAGAGAATACGGAGTTTTATATTGAAATGTTCAAGAACAGGTTTCTGTGATATATTTCCTTCAATGCCAACTTACCTCTTTTAAAGCAGTTCCCTCAATGGGGCTGTTTGTTCTGATACATTATTGATATGTTTAGAGAAGTAAATGAGCATTCCTAATAGTCTTTGTGTATCACCTCTGCTTTCCGCCTTTTTTATGTCCATTACAGACTCTACATTTTCATTATCAGCTTTTCGACCAGTTTCATAGAGAATAAACCCCAAGAACTTCATTTTATTGTGACCAAAACAACACTTGTTTTATTTGAATCCAATATTGTTCAATTTAGCTGTTTCCAATACGTTGAAAAGTCTTTTGTCATGCTCTTGCTTTGACGAACCATATACAATTATATCATCAATGTAAGTTTGTACACCCTCTATATTAAATATGTTTTCAAGTCGTTGATGGAAAATTTCAGGAGCAGAGTTGAGGCCTTATGGAACCTGTAAATATCTTTACCTGCCAAAGCAGGTTCTGGATGTGCAAAGATCATTGATCGTTTCATCTAATTTGATGCTCCAGAAAGCATTGGATGCATCCAATTCACTGGAGTATTTATTGCCTCTCAAATTAGGAGTACTCTCGTCTACCGTTGGTAGCTGAAAATGCTCACGTTTGATGACTCGATTGAAGTCACGAGGATCAATGCATATTCTAGCAGAACTTTTATCAAGTTTTTTTAACCATTACCAATGAGTTCACCCAGTCTCTAGCTTTGTCTACCTTTGTGATAATTTGATTGTTGATCAACTGCATAAAAACTATTGTCACTGCTTGTACCTTGTATTTGCATGCAATGTTACATTTACCTATCACCTTCATTCTTTCATTAGTTGAAGTTGTCAGTTTACAATTGGTATTCTCTATTTCTATACCGTTATCTTAGGCTTTGAGCGTTTGTAAAGCAATAACATTTGCCATAGCTTCTGTATCAAGCTAACAGGTTAAAGGTTTTTCATTTAATACTAATTGAATTTCGAAATCATTATTTTCGACAGACTCAAATATACCTACTACTAATAGTAATCATACCTATGAATAAGTCTGAATCTGAGTCATACTTTGTTTTATCAATAAAGTTACTCTTTTTCAGACACATTTTTGCATAGTGTACTATTTTAAAACAAAAATTACACAGCTTGACTTGTTTTCCTTTCTGTCGCTATGTATACCACCGTATTTTTCGTTTTTCTTCATGAAGTTAATTTCTGCATTGTTATTGCTAATTGCCCCAGCTTGCTTTCGTGTTACTTCCATATTTTTACAGATTGTGATTGCTTTTTCTAATGTACTCTCATTATCTTCTAGTAGCCGTTGACGAAATTTTTCATCAGCCACTCCACTTGTAATGTATGTTTTTAGTAAACTGTCCTCTAGCGGACCCAACTTTCTTTGTCTTGCCAAGTTGATAAAGTCTGGGATGAAGTTTGCCACAGGTTCATATTCATATTGTTTCCTTTCAAACATTCTATATCTTACGTTTGATATGTTGCTTTTTGGTCTGAAATGATCTCCAAATTTTTTGGTAAGAGGTTCCACTTTTTCCTCTCCATCAGGTTCAAATTTAAATGTGTTAAATACTTCACTCATTATCAATAACGTGTAACATTTGAGCACATTGTATGGCTCCAGATTTCTTTGTCAATCCAGCAGCTTTCATATAGTTGCGTGATCTTTGTTGTATACACGTTTCCTGATATAGTCAAATGCAGTCTTATCATGCGGGTCATACGATTCAACAAAGACATACCCACAGTTTTTGTTTTCTTTCAATGCGTTTAATCATAACTTCCAAATACAATCCGTATGATGAATAAGACGGAATTATGAAATTTTAAAGGGAAAAAAAGGATATTATTATGCATTTAGTTTTCAGCGATTATGAAAAGTCTTCCACCAGCTAGGTTTTTATCAAAATATGTCAGTTTTGTGACTTTGACAATTAAAAACGACAATATGAATAAGGGCGGGTATTATAAACATGTCTTGAAGTTAACTTTAGGTATCTTCTGTATGTTCCTTGTGGTATATTATTCATTCTTTTTTTAATTCCTTGGGAAATTAAACCACAATATTTTTGAATTCTTTATTTCAACGTTTCGGTAGCGTTCCAGCTACCGTTGTCAAGAAAAAATAAGTAAAAATTAATTTTTTTATCCCTAACTGACACAACAGAAAAAATTTGACAACTAGACAATCAAAAAATTATTTTGAAGTTTAAGACTGCAAAATTTTGTTATCAAATTTTTATTAAGGTCCATTCATAGTAGATCATATCTGTGGCAAAATGTGAAATGAAACACTTCATTTTATGACATTCCAGTTTTATAAAAGTTCCATTTTCAAAAAAAATAAAAAAAAGCATAGAGAAATATTCTCCATGGCCTAGAAATTTCACATTTTGACTTTAGTTTTATGGTCTAGTTTTGATATGTCTGTTTGGTGTGTATTTGTTATTTGGTTTCCAGTGTCAAATTTTTATTTTATTTGTTCCTGACTGAATGGATCACAGCACACCCTCTAGCAGTTTAACTCTGATCTACAATTTGTATCCAAGTTATACTATCGTGCCCGGCCGCTTGAGAGCGCATTAGTAGCGTGACGTTGCAGAATCGCCCAATCAGAGGACGGAGGGAACGTCACGTGAACTGTCAATTATTGAAAGTTACAAAATGGTTATCAGTTGTGTTTGGTTGTGCGATTAAAATATCCGCTCTCTATTAATTAGTCAATATTTTACCTTTTAAATAAAGGTTTATGGTAGCTATATATCTTTAGAGTGGATTATGATAATCAATGATTTCAAGTTTCAAATTCTCCGTGGTGGAACTGTTTTTCCGAGATTTTTATAAGTATGTATTTATTTATAATATATATTTTATGTATATATATAATTATTTAATATAAAATGATGAACAACTTCGAAGTTTTCTTTCAAGTTTCCAAAAATATTATTGAGATTTCTAACGTAAATAATACATTATTTTTAGGATGTAACTATAAACTATATAATTACGTAGAATTATACTTATAGATCTCACTGTATATTCATCTTATTTCATTTTTTGAAAAATAGTTAACAACAATAGCCAGTTTGTCGAATTTAAGATAAAGACACTCCTGTATTTTGTTTATTTCTTGGTGTACATATTGGAATTTTTCACAGTCATTTGAGTGTGAAAAAATATGTGCACTTTGAAATAAGTCAGGGATATCCATCTTATATTTAATATTTAAATATCCCGCCCTTATGCCCGATTTCACCAAACGTCTCGTAAAGTTAGGTAATATCCAAGTCGAATTTAGGAATTTCTAATAGCGCGTGGTCCAACGTAAATTGCGTTTAGAAATTCCTAAATTCGACTTGGATATTACCTAACTTTACGAGACGGTTGGTGAAATCGAGCATTAGTTATTTCATATTTCCCGCTCTTTTAGTTATTTCATATTTTCCGCTCTTTTAGTTATTTTTCTTCTTGCTCCTTTTTTGAGCTATATTCTGAGGGATAATTTACCCTTTTCTTGTATGTCACAGATTTCTTTAGTTCTGGTCTCAATTCTAATATCCTAGATCTGAGATTTAGTAAAGGAGTTAGCCTGCTAGAGGGTGTGCTGTGGAATGGATGGACGAGCCATGAACAAACAAACAAAGTAAAAGCCATTGAAATATTTACAATATAATTAATTAAGGTTCTGTATCTGTATCTGTAAGAATTTGAAGGGTGGGTGACCCCCACAGCACTTAGGCCACAATTGGCCCATTGTGCATCCTTCTAAGGTTCAGACTTCCTTCTGGCTCGTCATCCAGCCTATTGTTTGAAGTAGGCGATAACGTCGCTGGAAGTAAGCTCCCTCATGCTGGCTTGTGTTAGCCTGTACTCGCCGAATACAGAAAACCTAAATTGAGAGAGTGTTGGACATTCACGAAGAATGTGTTCGACAGTTTAATCTTCCTGTTCACATCCCCTACAGAGTGAAGTGTCAGACAGACCCAGTCTGTATAGGTGTCTTCGTAGGTGGAAGTGACCGGTCAGAATACCCGTGGCTGTCCGAAGGTTCTGTCTGTTCATAGTCACGTATTTTTTGGCTACTTTGCTGTCCGGATACTGCAGCAGTTCCTTGGCAAGCCTGCAACCTTCTGCATCGTCCCATCTACCCTTGAACTTATTAAGGGAGTGTTTCTTTATTAGGTCAATCATAGCCGACAGACCAATGAAAGGGCCAGATTCCAAGAGTTTTTGGGAGGCTGCTTTCCTGGCTAGTGAGTCGGCAATGTGGTTACCTTTCGAATTACTGTGGCACTTGATCCAGCCTAGAGTGACTTCGTTGTTGCTACAGGATTCGATCAGGGACAGGTGACACTCCAGTACTAGGTCTGATGTGATACGTGATCTGTTCAGAGCTAGTAGTGCTTGTCTACTATCCGTAAGGATGTGAATTTTATTACCTGTGGTGTTCCTTTTGGTAATATCTTTTGCGGCGATGTAGAAGGCAGTGAGCTCTGTTTGAGCAACGCTGACATTACAGCCCATCACCCATTCGATGTATTAATTAAGGTTATAAATGTCAAATTTTTGACCTAACCGACAGAACAGAGCAACTATCAAATCACGAAAACCTGGATTTTCCATGAAGTTAACTTTAATCGATACCTCTTTCACCCGACAAAGTTAACTCCGCCATTTTGAAGTTAACCATAACATGTGACGTCATTTAAGTCAACTTTCAGTTATATGTCAAAATAGTTTTATAATACCCGCCCTAATAAGAAGCAATTTTCCGGTTTTTTGCATCCTCAGGTGGAAAAATGGTACTCAATTTGATAGATTATTTCGAGAATGGAAAAAAATGGGAATACCGTTTTCTAATTTGATACATATGATTAGTGACCTTTGAACCCGCAAGATAAGAGCGCATTTGACTATAACTGCATGGACACTATGTAGTTGGCTTTATCCATGTTCAATCAGTAAAGATTTTTGGCATCAGAGCTTGTTTTCGGTTATATGGTAACTTTATATTGTACTACTACTACTTCTCTGGACGTCTATTCTTGAACAATGAGCGGCATGGATTGATGGAGAATGATCACATGAGGCGATCGTTGTTATATTCTTGGCCCGTGATCCGATATTATTGATCTCATAAAAATCATACTTTCCGGATCGCATGGTCCGAAATAGAGGAGCAGCGTCGAATAAATTAGCGCTTGCGCAGTGAAGAGGTTTTTTTCATGGAAACTTGTTTTCATTCTGTCACATTCTGTCACTAAACAGACTCCCTTTTTTATTATTGGTAATATAACATAACCTAACAAATATAAAAAGTAATTAATGACAGAAAATTATGACAACCGTACAAAAAAAAAATAACTAAAAAGTAGATCTTTTGTATCAAATAATTCTGGCACCAACGCAATGAATTTGAACGTTCACATGTAGGTTCAAGAATTAGTCGATTTTGACCGTGGGAGTCGATAGATCGCACGGGATAGACCCCATCGTACGAGAGAAGCACCGGATCGTATGACTTTCAAGAATGGCTACCCTGATGTCCAGATGTCAACTATTTATTATTGGGTCAGGATGTGACAGCTTCTGCTCCGGCAGTGCCAACCTCTCAGGCATTGTTTTGCGAGTCACTCATCTATCACAGAAATCAGTTACAGACCTGTAGATTCACCTCTAGAGGGCGTAACTGAATTTGAAAAGCGTAATTCCACAAAATTCACCTTATTATTGAGAGTAACAAAAACAATCGGTCATGTTCAAAAAAAAAATGTTTTTGCCGATTTTGTTTTTGTGATTGGTTCACGCATTTCTTTTACTTGTGCTTTATTTGTGAATGTAAAAGGAGCCAGTAATTGCATAAGCGAAACAAACATAAGGAATAATCCAGATAACAGCAATTACAAAGATAACTTCAATAGAGCAGGCCACGTGACGTCATTAGACGATCGCCCTTATGAATCTGATGGTGAACAAACGTTCATTGCACAATACGTGGTTCTTAGTAATTAGTTAGTTTAATCGTGTTCGAGTTCATTAATTTCAATTTGCTGGTCTCTTCGGAATTGTTTCAATTGCTTAGATATTTTGAGAGCTGCTTTTGCTCAGATAGTGTAACGTTATATTTGGCCACTATTATTGGAATATTCAAATATCCACCGGACGGCGAGTAGCCAGTCCTTTTTCCTTACCAGCATGTGATTCTCGTCGAGAACCTGTAGCACCGATCACCGCTGAAAGGCAAAATTTTTACATTTAATGTGCGACGGATAATCTCCGTTGGTGAGGATTAGTATAGTTGAAATAATACCCTTCTTGGTGTGCGTCATCAATTGTGACGTATATCCGGGTTTTATTTTATTTGCTATTTTGACATGAAGCTAACCTTAAATTTGATAAATAAAATCATCAGGATCGTATTAAGCCAAAGTCGAGAAAGCTATGAAATTAATAATTACCAGTTTCTTTTTTTAACTGAAAATACTTCATAACTTTCAAAATGCTGATGTTTTTTCGTGTATCTAAGCATATTTTTGTATTATTCAGATAAATATAACAATAAGATTAATCTTCACTCCTCATAAATAATAATTGACCGTAAGCAACAAAGTACACACCTGACAAGAACTGTCAGTGTGACAGTAGAAAAAGACGTAAAATACATTGCCGCTACGAAAGTTACGCCTTCATGGTATTTTAACCTCGCGATTGATAGGTTGCGCTGGCACGTAATCTATCTATCAACCAATCAAATTTTTGTAATTCAAATATTAGGGTTAACGTTTGTAAAACATTCAAACGGTTCATTATTGTGATATTTTGATAAGGATTAATCACAGACCTGCCTTTTTTTCCATTTCTTCCTTCGTAATGTGATAGAAGGAGATTAACAATCGATGACGCACACCAAGAAGGGTATTATTTCAACTATATACACTGATATTGGTCAAATATTTCAATTCTTCTCTCCTATAGATAGAAATTGAGAACACACTATTAATATGTAAATTCTTTCTCGAAGCGGAGCATGTGAAAAGGAAAGGAATATACAACGTATGTCGATTGCTCATCGCATAGTTCAATAATTTAATAGCGAGTAGTTGGAATAAGCTTTCTTTCTCCTGTGAACCATGAACCGATAGGGTCAATTTTTAATTATTGTAAGAGGTTCACCTCAAACTTTTTTTTCTAAAGTGCATTCAATGTGAATGGTAAGTTGCATTTACGTATATGCTTTTCCTTTTGTGATTGTTGCTTTTATATTTTTTCCTCCTAGTGATGAGCGCCAGATACACACATACAATGATATTTTTTTATCTTGTTTTTTTTCCTTTCCTAGTTTTTCTTATACAGTTGATAAAAGGTTCACATGTATATAGTTGAAGTCTTTAAAATATGTATATTTAGTTAATTAATTAATTCATTCTAATTACCAACAAGAATATTATATTCCCGGATTACATTTTTCATTAAACTTTTTTTATCGCCCTCTGTGATTGAAATAAGTAGTAAAATTGAGTTTTTATGTTACTTAGATATTGTTTCTTTGATTTCTTTGATGAATGGAAATAAATAAGATTTCCTTAATAATATCACATCACATTTCTTTATTGCTTCTTTTGTTTTTTTTATAGTAAAATGAGAATATATGTTTTTTTATGAACCACGTTCTTAAATGAATTTCCTTAAACACTTGTAAAAACGAATTACTGCAGATATCCTGAATTTTACATGAAAAAGAATGTAACTATTTCTGATACAATGTATATTTCTTAGCACTTACTTAGTACCTGAGACTTTGTACCTGGAACTTTGTACCTGAAACTTTGTACCTGAGACCTGTACCTGGCAATTTTCCGGACGAAGTAGTTTCCATTAGACATCTCAGACACGTAGAAAAATAGACAAACAGCAACAATATTTTTTATTTTTTTTTCTGTGATATTAGTTTGAAGTCATTATGTAAATTTAACAACGTTGTTCATATTCCTTCCCTTCCAACATTTCCAGATTTGTTGATAGAGAGTTGTGAGGTGAAAAACAAGTCGACTAATATTATTTAGGGTGGCGTCCACTTATCTTTCATAATTAACATTAATTACATTTCTCAACTTGATTTATTAACTTATTAAATTCATTTGGTTTCTTAACTTCATTTATTATCTCATTAACTTCAATATAACTTCAATAACTTAAATAAAGTAGGATTACCCGCGAACCGGTAAGACTACTCCCTGAATTGATATTAGTTTGGTCTCCGAATTCACACCTGAGGTGCTCTCCACATTGAGTCACTGTTACAATTTATCTTGCCTTATTATTTCAAATGAATAATAGGTAACAATAGTACAGATAGTTTTTGTGTGATAAGTATTTGTATTGGGTTTGATGGATATGTCTGGCTCAAACTCCCAACTGAGTGTGAAAAATATAAATTATCGTGTTCAAATAAACAAATCAATCCAGGAAATATATATATTGGGGTAACATACACATTTTTTCTGATATCAGACTATATATCACACTATTTTTTTATTCATCTATTATATTTAGATACTTTTGTTAACCCTTTTCGCAATCTTCTTTTGGAGGTAAATCACACGGGAAAGTTCCTTTCTCAATTTGCTCCTCCCATCTTTTTACCCATTCGTTAGGGCAAACTGCTTTGTAGATCTTACAAAACTGCTCACAACGTCCACCCCTAAAATGAGAGAAATAATGTTTATGCCATAGAAATATATAGAATTGTACGCAATATAAATAGATTGAAACCAAGAAATAATCTACTACGACTTAGGATTGATGTTGGTGATGATTGATATAACTGATGATAAAGTTGATAATCTTATTGTTATAGTTTTTGAAACAAAATTGGTGTGATTGAGCTATCCGATGTTTTAGCTGGTGTAAAAAACTTTGGTTGAAATCATGTAACTACAATTTTTACTATACTATAGACAAAAATTACTGTGAGAAAGTAATAATAAGTAATAGTTACTAAATCTGCATACCAGATTCGAAGGTCGTTGGATTTATTTCAGAATATTGGAACGGAATTGCAAGAGAACCGGTAGAGAATTGCACATGGATTTCAGCTCACAGGATTTTGGTATTGGAAATTTACTCTTTCAACAGTTTAAATCAAAATCAAAGTAGCGTTCAGCATAGATAGTAACAGACCGTTTTCGTAGCAATCATTCTGTGAGTGATTTCTTAACACCCATTCAGTAAATATGTCTTTCAAATGTAGCTGGAGCCCTGACACGCGCACATAGCTAGGATCGCTAGGATTCATGCTATATTTGGCCAGATGTACTCCAGTTTATAGTACCATTGAAAACACTCAAAATTCAGTTCTCATTTCAATGACACGATTTCAAATTCTCTTATAGTCTAACAAACAATTGGAGAAGGTGATTCATATGCATGATCATATGCATTTTGCAATAATAAAGCACGTGAACAGCTCTTAGTCACCTTCTCCAATTGTTCGTTAGACTATAGCTGAAATATTTTTCAAAATTCTCGTGCACTGAACAAAACATTGAATTATTTCAATTGAAAGTTCCACTTACTCTTCTCCCAACAATCTAATGCACTTCTGATAATCGACAAATGCATCCATACACCAATAAGAACAATTACAATTGTGATATCTTGCATCTTGAGCGACGGTTTTCATTTCGTATTCCTCCTCTTTTTTGTCTTTACTCATGATTTTTGTGTTTTGCACTAAAATTTCGATATTTTTGGAAAGGTTTGACAAATGGAATTAATCTGACAATACAATTGATTGATTACTTGACATGTAACTAGGAAACCTATTCTTGGCGGCAATAGAATAGAACGTTTCTCGAGTGAGTGAGTGTCTCCATTGTAAAATAGAGATTTTGTCTCTTGTTCCCGTTTCAAATCCAGGAATTTGTCAACCGTTTGATTTCGCACGTCATTTTATGATTGGCTTATTTTTCAATATGGCGGCCGGCCTTTTGTAAGTTTTTTTTGATTGGTCGTGCGCGGTAACACGACATTTAGAATTCTATTTTAGTGACGTCACCCAAAAGCTGGCAATAATCTTGAAATTTGGCATCACGTCACATCACTTGCGATTATGGAAATCTAGGTTCGGCAATCTTTGGAATAATAATATCAATTCAGAAAACTTTTTTGTTATTCGACATTTTCTAAACTGCTCCAGATTTGGTGTTGCTTTTCCAGTCTATTATGGTTTTTTTCATTTTTCTCAAGACTTGTAGAATGAAGTCATGGTTGCGTTCATCCCAACAAAGTTGATCAGGTAGCGATTTTTAGAGTAATCCAACAGTTCGTAATTCTGCTGAACGTGCTAATGAAATCATCGATATAATAATTATGTCAAATGTCAATGAATACAACAACATCTCAATTTTATTATATATATACGACAATTATGAAATATGTATTATCACAGAATACACCATCCCAAGAAGAAGCGAAGCTTGTGCTATTTCACAATTCATTTTCTGAGTGCGCATGTCTGACAGTCGCCATTTCAAGCCCGTTATCTGTCAATGACATGTGATTTTATTGTTTACCAAAGAGTTTTTTTTGTTGTAAGCTTTTTGATTATTTACATATTTTTTGTGTTTTGAACGATAAAATTTGCTTATGGATGATACTAATTGAAAAACACCACCAAACTTTGATATGTATGGGGAAAAGTTTACTGTCGCTTCTTTTTTATAACTTCGTTGTCACAAATATCAGTACATTTTCTCTGGGTGTAAAATTTAATTCAGAATCTGGTTAAGTGTAACTTTTAAATATATAAATAATAAAACTCCTATCTTACCATACTTATCGTAATTTTATATAATCATTCACTGAAATTCTTTCTATTGTGAACTGATATTATGAATATATACCTAATCTATTATTGTATTGGTTTTTAGACTTACCCTAACCCACATATAGTGCTACATAAATACATACTTACACATATAGTTTCGATTACAATATAGAAAATAAGAATCATTTGGTTAAACATTAGCTAATTATTTTTAATAATGGATGGTACTCCAAAAACAGAGGCTAAAACATATATTTTTATATTTTTCACAATATGGTTTTAAATGAAACTAACTGTTTCTAAATGACTCCACAATATATTTGAAAAAATGTGTAAATTGCAAGTAAATTATGACAATTGTTTCGATAAATATATCATCGTCAGAATGACAGAAGTTACTTTTGACATGATGTATACTTGATATATATTTGGCTAGTCCAAATAGTGCCCTATCT